>JAOWBU010000128.1:0-50000 GCA_026212405.1 Petrea volubilis | reverse complement strand
GCCTGATTAAAATTGATGAAAGAAACAATAAACCGTATAAAAAAAATTCCGAAAAAAACCCAAACAAACCCATTACATTGCTCACCTTGTAGTTGACACAACCATGGAAACGACGCCTAGGGTTATCGTCAGTCCATGAGGTCCACAAATGTGCGCGCTTTCCACAATAGCAATCGAGTGGACCTTCAGCGTCGGACATGTTAGCTCTTCTGGTAGATTTTTATGGGATTTTTTGTTTTTTTTTATTACACAGAAGAAAAGGGAAACAGAGGATAAAATCAACTTGTGGTGAAAAGACAACGGGAAGGAGATATTTTGTCAGTAACTTGTACTTTTAATTGTCACATGGGGTAGGTTTTGGATAAGGGAGGGAAATGATGAACATTTTCCTTCCTTTTTTGGGCTTAGATGGCAACACATGTGGCATAAAATATGTTTCACTCACCATAAAAACCAACTTGGCAGCCTAGTCAGACAAAAAGGTGAGAAAATTAGAAGAAATCCCAAATTAATTGTCCATGTTAGCAATAATTACCAGAGTCTAGCAAAATCGAACTAAAATTGACAATTTTATTTAAATTATAGGACTAAAATTAAACTTGATATATTTAGAGGACGAAAAATCAAAACGGTAACAGATAGCGGACGAAAATTGTAATTTTTCCTAATAATAATATGGCACATGGAGAGTTGACTCAGCCATTGTGGTTTTTGGTTTCGTCGATCCACCAAATCTGGCACATGGAGATGCTATCCAATTTCTCTCTATACATTATATTTGTATTACCCTATATTTCTTCTCATGATTTTACGAGTTTGTTTTGTGGGGATTGTTTCTAAAGATTTTTAGAAAGCAAATCAAATTTTGACACATATCATCTCATTAACTATGACTTTTAGCTACTTGGACCGAATCCCCTACCCCATAATAGTGCCCTATCTCCTGCCCCACACTTTGGATGTGCGACACGTGTAAATAGATTTTTTTCTCTCTCTTTATTCTCACAATCAAAAAATATATTCAAAACTCAAAAAATATCTTTTTTTTTTCTCCGCCATCATATTTCCCAAATTACTCCCAATTAAATATAAAGTGTCAAATTAATAAAATTCATTCAAGTTCAATAACCCAATAAATAAATATCAAAACTCATTAAGTTTAATATTGAATAACTATCAAGATTCATATTAACAATCATAAGATTCAAATCTCTACACAAAAATCAATTATAAAAATGGGAAATAAATAAATGTATAAATTCTAAAATTAGTACACAATACCTTATTATATGTTGCTTTCGAAGAACGAATTGAATATTGTAGGGTCTGTGAGAGAAGAAAAAATATAATAGAATTTTTGGTGTTTTAATTGGGATAGAAAAAAGAAGTAAAATTTAATAAATTTTTTCGCATTTTTATTTGAAGAGAATAAGGAAAAAGAGAGGAAAGAGAAAGAGAGAAAATTTAATTATTATGGTCAATAAGATTAGGTAAAACTAAATCACCAAAAATAAAGCAGAACAAAAAAAATTAAAATTTTTATTATATAACTTATACAAAAATAAAATTTTTATTTTAAGGGGAGCGAACTTTAAAATTTTAATAAATATATATATTAAAAAATAAATTTCTTAAAAATAGAGGAGGGAGTCACCGTCACCACCAGCCCCCGTGCTTCGTCACTGCCAAAAGTATGAAACTAAGATCGATATAATTGGTTGAGCACTACACACTCAATTTTATCTTCTAGTGGGTATAGAATACACGTGTGCCAACTACAAGACGCGTCAACCAATACTTTTTGTGCACTTACGAGCTTGGATTCTTTAAATGCAAAGCAAAATGAATTCCCAAACGCCACGCACTCAATTGTATCTTTTAATTGCGATACATTTGAAGACAATTGAACTCAATTGACAATTATTTATTGTCATAATTATTCTTCAATTTTCGTGTAGTGTTAGTTAACCTAGTTACAGTGATATCAATTATTCGCAGGTTTTACTTTAAAGACATGCATTCAGTATTTCTTCTTTGAAGACAATTTAGGTAAATAATTTAAGTAGAACTTTAAAATTATCGTATCGAATTTCAACAAACTTCTCTTAAATTCTTGAGCAATTCAATAAGAGAGCTCGAATTAATCAGTATATCAATATTATTTGATTTAATTAACTTATCAAATTTTAGTAAGTTTAGTAACAAATCACCGAATATCGATGAATTTTTATATCTAATGAACGTTGCCCCTCCTACAACAATTGAAAAGCTATTTTTTTTTAATTAGAAATCATTCAACGGATATAAAAGAAAACTCTTATAAAATGCACGACCATCAATCGCCTAACGAAGAAAGTATAATATATGATCTAGCAATTAACAACTTAATCATTTAATAACTTTGGCACTAAACGTTTACAAAACGGATAGTACTAGTGAGCCTGATCAATTCAATAATAGTACGAGACCATCTAAAGTTGGATGAAGTTTTTTCATGCTCTTAGTTACAGACAAGCGTATAGAAATCGAGAACTTTTCATGTCATATCAAGATTAAGGACCCGTGTGGATGGGTTTAAATAAAAAGTACTTCCCGAACATTGTTTTTTATAGTAGAACTTTTTTTAAGCCGAATAATTTTGCGATTAGATAACATAATCAAAAATACTTTAAAAGGTGATTTTATTTGAAGCTACTTTGGGGTAACTCCTAAAAAAACCATTTTTGGCTTTTTTCTAGTTTCTGTTTTTTAAAAAAAAAGTCTATTCAAACATAATTTTTTTTAAAATGCTTTTTTTTTTAACAAAATGAATATATATTTTTTCTCTAAAAAAACTCATTCAAACTGGCTCTAAGTTCCATTACATGCAATTAAACCGAATTTACTAAAAAAGTAAACAACTATTATGGGACGAATGTAAAAAATCAAATTCAACAATCTAATAAATAGGATTTGCATACTCAGGCCAAAAAAAATTAGGATGATTCCCCATCCAGCACCAAAAATAAATAAATTAAAGGTAATTAGCGACAATAAAAGATTCAAAAAAACAATAAATAATATTTAGACATAAAAACAATTACTGCTCCTTATTCCTCAACAGATCACTAGAATAAATAAAAATTGTAATAACCTACCATAACTTCAGTCAAAGAGGGCTAAAGTGGAGATGAGTTCAAAAGACCATGACATGCAACAACTAAGTGAGGATCATCAAATCGCATGTGTGACATGAATAAACAGAAGGTTGAAAATTTTCAGACTTTGTGTGCTTTCATACTCAACAAAATATTTTCATTACCTAGAATGAAAATGAAATTGAACAATATAAACCCGAAAACATTACTTTCACACTGCAACATATTTTTAAAAAATTAAAATCAAATAAAAGAATTAAAAGGCAAATCCATATCTTTCAACCATTTAAAACTAATAAAGAGTTATATATATATATATATATTTTAATCATTAAATTGATTTAAAATATATATCCTTCTTTTCTTCCGGTGCAACACATAGACATCTTTCTATTATAACAATCATGAATAGTATTGATGAATTTAGAAAAGGGATACATTGCTATATTTTTGTTTCAATTAAGTACTTCCAATACTTAAATTAATAATATATTGAGAGAATATAGAATATCGAGCAGGAAATTTGGCAGAGCATTTATAAAATTAATGAACTTACCTACCCAATTGAGTAATGGGGTATTCATAAAAATGAGTTTTGAACATATCGACCCTAGAGTTGGTGGGGACATGATGTGTTTTATTCTATGCACATGAGGCAAATGGGGCCCTTAGGGAGCCAAACTCCTTGAACCTCGCTAAGACTTAGGTATATTATATCTCAATGTCAAGGATATTACTTTAAATGCATATTGACATTCTAATTTTTAGCAGATGATACCATTAATTGTGAGTATTGGTAGATGAGATTCAGAACTTTAACATCCATTAAGTACAAATATGTGAAAAGATCAAAAGTTCCTTAACCAATATAACCATTTTTGAATAGGGCAAAAGTCTAGCTCGAGAGCTTATACTCTTCGGCAACGATTTGAGGAGGTGGCGTGACTAAGCCTACTATGCTCCGGAGACCCTCCAAACAAGCCACTCTAGGGATGTTCACTTAAAATATGAAGCTTGAGCCAGGGAACTATAATGAGGGAATTTATTCGATCTCAAATTTGAAATTTGTGAGGGATAAATGATAATTAATGAGCGGTTGAAATTGTGTCACATGTAAAATTAAATCATATCGTAATACAAAGTATATACATTTTCTTTCAATCAAAAAATTGAAATCTGTAGTCCAACTTTGATATAGTCAAAAAAAAAAAAAAAGAATTGAATTATGTATAAATAAAAACCACAATTTCCAAACATAAACAAGAGAATAAAAAAAATAATACAAGTCTGAAATGCCGGTAAGTGGAACTTCAAGTCAAACAAGCTCAACGAAAATTTTAACTAGTATTTTGCTTTCAACAAACCATCGCACAAATTATAAGGACACCCCACCCAAGGATAAGGACTTAACTAAATACTTCCAAACCGCCCAACCCACGCCACCGCCACCGCCACCGCCACCGCCACCGCCAGCCCAACCTGAAACAACTCTCTCCGGCGCACGTTAGCTCCTCCGCCGCCACCCACATGCTGTTTTTCGTCCCTTTGCCAAACTCCACCAAATCCGTGTTTTCTTTTTCTCTTGAATGGTTTTCTCCATGTGCAAATCCAAGAAGAAAATGACCCGACAGGTGACCGAACCCACGCAACCACCCTCCTCCGCCACCCCAAGATCATCTTTATCATCGAGACAATCGAAGAAATCCCATCAAAAATCTTCATCCAGCCCTTCGTACTCCACCGGCTCCGACAATTTCGTGCTCCCCAGCACCGCTTCCACCTCCAGCTTCTACAGGGATTCATGGAAGTCCTCCGCCTCCGGCGCCGGCGCCGGCGCGGCTCTCACCAGCCTCCGCGAGTCTATCCTCCCCGATCAGACCCACATATACGATTTCCAATCAATTTTCGCCGCGACCCAAAATTTCTTGCTCAAGCCCTACTCCACCTCCTCTTCCTCCACCGCGTGGCGGTGCACTCTCCGCGACCAGAGCTCCATAATCTTCCAGCGCAAATTCCGCCGCCAGATGGACACGGCCCAGGTCGTCGACCGTCTCTCGGTGATTTGCAAGAGCCATCACTCTAGCTTGGTTAAATTGAAAGGGGCTTCGATTTCTGGTAGCTATATATATTTGGTTTATGAGTATGTTCATGGTGCTAGTCTTGCTGATTGTTTGAGAAATCCTAAGAACCCTAATTTCACAGTTTTGTCTAATTGGCTCTCGCGTGTACGCATTGCCTCTGATATAGCTCATGGGTTGGACTATGTTCATAATTCAACGGGGTTGGGATTTGAATTTGTGCATAATCATATAAAGAGTAGTAGCATTATTGTTGTTGAGCCTATGTTGAATGCCAAGATTTGCCATTTTGGTACATCCGAGCTATGTGGTGAGATTATGAAAGATGATAATTTGGACTCTAAAGAGTTCAAAAGATCGAATAGTAAAATCAAGAAATTTGAAGGGACTAGAGGGTACATGGCCCCCGAGTTTCAAAGAAGTGGGATCGCGACACAAAAGTGTGATGTGTATGCGTTCGGGGTCGTGATTCTTGAATTGTTATCCGGTATGGAGGCATTGAGTTATAGGGTTAATGAGGACAGTGGAGCTTATGTGAGGATATCGGTGGTGGATGCAGCACGGGAGGCGGTGGAGGGTGGTGGGGCTGGGGTGAGGAGGTGGGTGGATAAGAGGCTTAGGGACTCTTATCCGGTGGAGGTGGTGGAGAAACTGGCCCGGTTGGCGTTGGATTGCGTGGCGGATGACCCCATAAGCCGGCCTGATATGGGTAAGGTTGTGGTTCGAATTTCGCAAATGTTCTTGGAATCTCAGAATTGGGCTGATAAGATGGGTTCTGTGACTGACTTTACGGTCTCTCTTGCACCACGGTGATGTCTTCTAACTTGGCCATTTTTGCATTCTTTATTCTTTTTGTAAAAATTAAACTTTTAGTAATGAGTATACGACGTGTGTGGATTGGAGAATGCTAGTCACTGGTTTGTGGTAATTTTTTAGTTTTCTTCTGTAGCTGTGATTCTTATTTACACATAGGGAGTATATATAATTCTTTATCTGAGACGGCATCTCATTTGTAAATTTCTTGAAGATGTTTTAGTCCCATGAACAGAATGGATATCTTGGGAGGAAAATTGAAATTCTTGGTACCAGTGGAAAAACCATGTCTTTGTTTATTTTTATTCTTGTTACGGGTTATTCATTTCATCGGCAGAGATTGAAGATGAGACTTCTGTTAAGGTGAATTGGATTGCGCTGAAGAGTTGAAACATCAGTATGTTTTGTAGGAGGCAGTGTCTTTCATGTGTCCATGTGTATCTCAAGATCTCTTCCAGCTTTTGGTTTGAGGAACAAATCAACTTATTACAAGCATTAGCTTTAAGAATTGATATTGGACTCCAATTCTTGGAGAGTGCTGTTACTAGTTTTCTTTCATCATTTATAGGGATAGAGAAACACACTACCTTTCTATCGATACCGATTTTACACTTTGATCATTAAATTTTTTTCATTATATTTTGTCATACAAAATACACGGCATTTGTACTTTCCACCCCAGAGGTACTTTCTGCTAACCGCGAAATGGCCGGCGACAACAATTTGGTGTTTCCGGCAAGATAGTTGTTGGAAAGAGACTGGCAGCAACAGCGTGGTGGGTTTAAAGGTAAAATTGACAAGCAAGAAGTTGTCAAACTCCAAAATTATTGTGGGGTTTTTCCTTGCGATAGTGAGGCGAGTTTAGCGGTGGAGTTGAGTCTCTTCGGTGGTTGCAGTACTGTGGTCCGGCAACTTTTCTGACCTAAAAGTGATTTTGGGGGCCAACTTGTGGATCCTGCGTAATACGAGGGGTGTGGTGATCAAGTGTGGGCCTATGAGTCATTCAACTTATTGAATAATCTAAAAATGATTCAAAGAGAGACAATAAGTAATTTATACCAGCTTAAGTTGATAAAAACGGAGAGATATTGAATAATTCAAGTCTAACATGTTCGTGAAGGTGGTATTTTTTGTTTTTAATTTTTTTTTTCAAAATAACTATGGGTACAATTTATCATGTGAAAACCATATTTTATAATTGGGTAGATGTGAAATTCGAGTTTAAAATCTTTTATTTGGTTTGGCTCTAATATCGTATCAATGTCCGTCTTATTGAAAGACCTTATTGAATTGCGTATTTGAAATGTTCTGGCTAACGTAAGTGATATTCCGATAATTCCACGTTTTATTGCGTAATAATCTGATGTAATATGATGGTGAATATATCAAAGTTAACTGAATTATTGAAGCCATGATATGATGGTTTATACTCGGTCAAAGATTTTCAGATATTTTCTACTGATAGTTATCTATTATAATAATATATAGCTCTACCAAATCAAGCACATTTGAACTTTGATAAAATAAAGGTCAATGCGGCGCCCAACTGATTCATGTGTCTATATTCTATGTTCCCCACTTAGAGAAACCAGGAATTAGTTTGATTGATAACTTATAAGAGTCTTGACGATAAATTACAAGCTATATGACGATGACATGTCCTGATTTCTTAACATATTCCTAAGAGGCCCTGAAGTTTTTTTTTTTGGTCGAATTCACTGAACTTGTCGGAAAATGGATGAATGTCAAGGATATGTAAGGGTTTTTTCTTGGTATAAATTAAGTTCAAGTCAGAAGATCAGATGTGGCTTCTCCAACTAAGGGAATCTAATCGTCATAAAATGTTTATTTTGCCAAAACTTGCTACAACTTGGTCGTTGAAGTTTCCCTAACACACTGGTGAATTAAGCCATATCCCTTATCGGACCAGACATTATATGCCGATCACTGCCTGTCTATAATACTCCCAAATAATTGACAAGCTTTACTTTCTCAATGAGGTTCGAACTTGGGTTCATTCAAAATAGGAAGAGTAGATCTTAACCACTAGATCACCATGCTGGTGGTTATAAGGGGCATTTGCAAACATTATGGAAAAATGTTGCTTTTCTACTTTTGTTGAAAAATAAGAATTGTGCAGTGTTTTGTTTTGCTATTTTTGTTGGAAAAAAAGATTAAAATAAACTAAGAGTCGAAAATACCTTTTCAGGTTGTCTTTTCTAGCTTTTAGTTTCTTGTTTTTTTAAATTCAATCACTACTCTTCACTTTTTATTTTCAAATGCTACTCATTTTTACTATTTTTTTTTTCAATTTTTTCTACAAATTCTATTTTTTCAAAAGTAGAAGCATTCGTAAATAGTCCCATAATATTTGCAGTAGCAATTGTTCACGTAGAAGGGGGGTTGGGTGGGGGGGGGGGGGAATGGGGGGAGGGAGGCAATTCGAGGTACATAGCAAAATACTTGAATAAATTTGTGATGTGGGGAAGAAGATAAAAGACCTTTTCACTGCTCATCAATATAGGCATATATTTTGTGGTATAATAAAAGATATAACAATGTCACAAAATAAATAAATAAAAGAAATAACATTTTTATATAATTAGAGATTCAAATGCATAAAATGTTCGAATTACATATGAGGGCTTTGTTCGTTTGTATTCTTAGATATTTAATTTTTGGAAATGAAATTTCAAATCCTTATTTGTTCCTTTCACTTTTCATCCAAATTCTAGTCATTTTAAAATTTTTCTACCTTGTCTTACGCTTTTACCATATGAAAAGAATAATTGAATTTGATATCAAGCACGTTATATATAATAGGTATAATTACATCTACACCTCTTGAGGTTTGGTGTAATTATCAATACACCCCTTTATATTTGACTATTTACAATTATACCCCCTATAACATTATTATTTTTGAAATTCTGATGGTCTTTGTGAAATTATTTTTTTACCCTCGTGTTTGAACCCCCAAAAATAACCAAACTTAATACTTTTGTGTTGTACCAAAAATAGCCCCTATTGAGTAAGAAAATTACAAAAACTATATATACACATCAGCATAATATATACATTTTTTTTCCTTTTTTCCTTAGTTCCCGCCCTTTTTTCTTCTTCTTTTTCCTTTTTCTCCTTTTTCTCTCCCTCTTTATCTTTTCTAGTTCAGACGTCTTTCTCTCCTCTCCACCCACACCAGCCGCCGCCACCCTCTCCCATTCTCCTCCCTTTCTCGACTATTTTCTGGGTCTCTTATCTCTATCTCTCTCTCTCTCTCTCTCTCTCTCTCTCTCCCCCCCCCCCATCTGGGCGGCGGCGGTGGCAAAGGACGTGACCGTGGGCGGTGGTGGCGAATCTCTCCTCTCTCTCGATCTATCGCTATCACTCTCAATCTCTCTCCTCTCATCAAGATGGTGGTGGTGGCAGAGGACGCGGCCGTGGGCGGTGTGGTGGTGGTTAATCTCTCCTTTCCTCTCTCTCGTTCTATTGCTCTCATTCTCGATCTCTCCTCTTATTTAGACGGTACTGGTAGCAGGCGTGGAGGGGTAGTGGTGGTGGCAAAGGGCGGGGCCGTGATTGCGGTGGTAGTGGTGGTGGTTGGAGGTGTGGTGCTGGGTTGCAACGGCTGGTGGCCGAGATCTAAGTTGCGATTGTGGGAGTGGGGAATTGGGGATTGATTTCGGTGGTTTAGGGTAGGGGTGGAGGGGGCTAAGCCATGGTGTGTGTGTGGGGGGGGGGGGGGGGGGGAAGGGTGGTGAATGAAGTGGAATGCTGGGTTGTGGAGGTTGTGGTTCATGATCTGGTGCTTGGGTGTAATGGCGGCCTACGAGAAGAAGAACGGAAGAAACAGGAGAGAAACGGGAGATGTAGTAAGACAAAAAGAAGGGGAAAAACAGGAAAAATTGATTCAAAAAATTAATTGTTTTGATATGTTTTAATTATTTGTAAGAAAGAAAGAAAAAAATGAAAAAAAAAAGTAGGAAAAATGAAAATTCAGAAAAAATAAAAAAAGAATATTATAAAAAATTATAAAAATAATAACATAAGTTATATTTTAATATGAGATAAAATTTATTTTCATAAAAATTACTTGATTGTTTTCTTGATTTTTTTTTTTCAAAACTTATATTTACACTCAATGATCTTGAAAATTATATTTGCACACAAATGAAAACTAACGTTTGCAATCAAAAATCCTAATGGCCACTAACAGAAGGGAATATTTGTTAATATTGCTAGCGTGGAGGGGGTTTAATTATAAATAATCAAATATGATGGGGTGTCTCAGTAATTATATCAAATTATAGGGATTGTAGATGTAATTATTCCTATATATTATAAAACATTTCTTACCAAAGAAAAAAAACGAAAAGAAAAGAACCTATAATATTTAACAGATAATGAACTCCACAAAATACTCCAAAATTATTAAGCATAGATACACAAAAAACGCGTTCGGGAAGACAAATTATCAAATATATTTTCATTTTTCATAACAATTAATTATTTCTTTATTAATTTTGGAAATAGTCCCCTCGGCCTCACCATTGGGCATATATATATATATATATATATATATACACAGAGAGAGAGAGAGAGAGAGAGAGAGAGAGAGAGAGAGAGAGGAATTGGACTTGAAAAAGACTTGGCAAACCTCCCACGTTACCTGAATAATTCTATGCACCAATCATCATATCCTATTTGTCTTCCTATTTGTTTCTGTTATTTTCTCATAGAAAGTTATATTATTCTATTTAGTTCAATCCTCGTCAAAATTCTCAGCCGGGAGAAAAAAGAAATGGTACACCTCTTTGAATTGTCACATTGGAAAAGAAAAAAAAAAAAGAACAAAGACTAATGAGAATCAATATTTTCATTCTAATCTATTTACTTAAATACTAACCTTAACGAAAATATAAATTGTTTGATTAAGCATAATAATATTATTATAATCTTTTAATATTATCATAATGACTCGTCACTTGGATACTACTTAAGTAGATGATGCGAAATTTGCCTAATTAAATCGATTATATGATTAAGAATCCCCTAAACTGTTAAGCATCCATATCGATTAATTTTAAGAATATTGTGCTCTTTATAATGGTAGACAGCCCTTTTCTGATTAGATAGTTTTTGAGGTTGATTAATTGTAAAATAAAAAAATCTAAAACCACATTTTTTTTTTTTGAAAAATTCTATTAATCAGACAACGTTTAATTAACATAATTGTCCGATATATTTAGGTGGTGATCAAACGTCGTCGTATGCAAATGGAAAGTTAGAAGTTACAGAGATAGAAAAAGCGAGTTCGGGCCGGTTAGAGTCCGAATTGTGCAAAAAAGGAAACTTAAACGCATGCTTTTCAGTTTCATTTCAATATTGTTGCTTTTGCTAAAGTGAGATTTTAAGTATCAGTTCTCAAGTAAACAAAGTAATATTATTATTTTTTTTTTCGATTACAATCAACTCGGGACACCCTATAGATGTCAACCGGAAGGACCCCCACACACGCACACACTCACTCAAGGGGAAAGGGGGAGAGAACAAGAGGATTCGAACTCAGAACCTCACTGGTACTGATGTGAACCCCCACCACTGGGCTACAACCCCAGTGGCAACAAAGTAATATTATTAATCAAACGTTATCGTTCGCTAAAACACCATACAAAAATGTTGGACAATCAAACCAATTAACAGGACCTGACATAGAACCCGACTGCCTAGCTATAATATGTGCAGCCTTGTTCGCAGATCGCCTAACAAATTTAAAATGCAAGCTTCCCAGTTCTTTGCTAATTTTCAATATTTTCGAAATTGAAATAAGTTTAACTAATTAATTTGGAGCAGAATGAAAATGTATTTAAATTATTTGAATGAATAAAATGTTAATTAATTGTACATATAAATACATATTCGATTTGATTATATATATATGATTTCATAAATTTTCAAGTATATGCAAATTTACATATTTTGCAAAAAAGATCAACTTATAAAATTAACTCCGAACGCCCAAATAAAGATCTCACGAGACAAATCTTACTTCTCTTGCAATAAAGCTTCGCCTTGACGAAGTGTTTGTTAGAATATTTCATCCTTTCAGCTATCCTTCTCCGGACGATGGCCTAAGGGAAACGGAGGTCGCTACAAGAAATATTAGTCATTTATTCACTAATTTTAGTAACTATACTATTATATAAAGATGCAACACCATTCAATAATTACTTTGGTTTGCTTCTTTTTTTGGTCTGTCAATTTTTGTTTTTTTTTGTTTTTATTTTCTCTCTCCTCTCTCCTCTAACGCACGTTCTTTTTATTTTCTTACCCCCTCCCTCTCTCCCCTCTTTATCCTTTTTTATCTCCTAATACTCTTCATCATCATTTTTTTAACTCCTTTGTAATTGTTTTCTTAGTTATTTTTTTATTAAATTATTTTTATTTTTTTACTAATTTTATGGATCTATTAAAAATAATTAATTTTTTTTTGATAGTATAGATATTACATGCCTATAAGTTGATTTATGATTTAGAATATTAGTCGTTTAAATTTTAATTTTTGCTGACATGCCTATAAGTTGTTTTAATTTTTGCACACGTGCCTGAGACACTGTTTAGTTAATTCAACCATTTGTGCCTCATACACTAGCTTAGTTAATTGATTAATATGCCAAAAACCACTATACATACATGTATTTATAGAAAATGTTTTAATTTCTATACTCAAATCATGACCTATATCATCGGTATTATTATATAAAAGTACAACATCTTTTAGTAACTACTTTGGATTGCTCATTTTTTTGGTCAATCAATTTCTCATTTTCTTTCTTTCTTTTTTACTTTCCCTCCCATTTTTATTCTTACATGTCCTTTTTATTTTCTCTCTCTCTTTTTTCTCTCCTGGCTCTCTTCCCTCTCTATCATCTTTTATCTTCTAGTACTCTTCAATATTATATTTTTGAAATTTTCTTTGTAATTGTTTTCTTAGTTTTTTATTTTAAATTATTTTATTTTTTACATACTACTAATTTTATAAACATATTAAAAATAATTAAAAATATTTTGAGAATATAGAGACTACCCAAAAAAAGTAGTATGCCATTAAATTAAATTATGTTTTTACTATGCATATGCATTAAGTGTGTCAATATTGCCAATTTTTAATGAAAAGTTTGATTCAATATTATAGAAAGCATTCATTTTTGGTCCTTAGTCTTTGCTGCTTGTCCCTACACACCAATTGCAACAATGGTCATCAAACTATTATCTATTTGAAAACTATTATGTGTGTGCTGTCTATAAAGACTTAAGGGAGCATAAAATTCTTGAAAACTATATTTTTGACGCCTGTATTTAGCCACTTATTCGCTTCTTATATAAATCAAATGACGGATGGTCCTCAAACTGCCATGTTTTTTACAATTGATGTCTTTATTGTGCATTGTCGCTCGGCTAGCCTCCGTTGGAGCAAATGTTAGGCAGCTTGTTGAAAATAATAAATATTTGATAATTCTCTTTTGTAATAATTTAAATTTTCAGATAAGATGATTATTTAATATGGTATTAGGATCATGTCAAATAAGATATTGTGTATTCAAATCTCACTGCCGCCTATTTATAAAAAAAAAAAGGAATTTCATGCGCAAGGCTTGATACAAAAGAAGACTGCCTGCATATGCGGGGCCATGTTGAAAATAATAAATATTTGGTGATTTTCCTCCCTAATAATTTAATCTTTTAGATAAGACGGTCATTCAACACTGCTAACTGCAAGCTTAAAAAAATGTCGAAAGAAATAACATTTTGAGGGCTATTATATTGTAAATAGTAAGTATATGCAGATGAAAAGCGAATAAAATGACTAACTATGAAGACCAAAAATATAATTACCTCCAATTTTATATATACAATAAGTGTAATACGATCCTTAAAAATCATGAACACCCATAATACTAATGATCAATACCTGACGAAATATAATAAACTTATCAAAATATGGGTTATTACTCAATCAAATTGACAAAATCTTTCAAGATAGTTACTATTATGACATAATTATATCATGACGATGATGAAATTAGTCTGGAAATATCCCACTATGATATATATATAATCAATATGAAAATATGTTCTAGCTGGCGAAAAAGTCGTTTTCTGTGAACGTTTTTGAAGTAATTCAAGTTTGAAGAAGCTCATGTTTTGGAGCTAAATTCAGATGCACATGATTATTTCAAATGTGTCTTGGCTTCTACCGAAATTAAACATTAGATCCTCTTAGAGCGTAGGTATCGTCAAAATGCGGTTAAATTCTTGAAGATCAATAGATCATATGCGGAGTCTTTTGTCAAAACATTACTCTTATGGAAAATAATTTTCAAACTATTACTTGTTCGAAAATATTTCACATGTTAGAACTCCGAGTCACATTATTTATCATAATAATCACTCACTATATCAAAGCAACAAAAATGTTTAAAAAATATTTGAAGTAAATCTTCAACCTTTATTTTTAAATGATAAGATCAACAATTAATTAAATTCTAATTCACAATAATATCAATTATTAACGTTAAACTAACTATTAATAACATTTTAAATTAAAAATAAGTGGAAAAAGAAGAAGAAAAAGATACAAAATGGTAAAAAGAAAAATAAAGTGAGAAGATAAGAAATAAAATTAAATAAATAAAAAATTATGAAGGATAGTTATAAACATTCAATAGATATAAAAGGAAGTAAGTGATACATAAAATAATTTAATGAGGCAAATGGCACAAAATCTATTTGGGAGAGTATTTTATGCAAAAGGAATGGTTTATGGGGGCAAAATGTATTTTCACAATATATCTTCGCTCATATGGCGATAGAAGTTATTTTATGTGAAATATTTTTGTGCAGGTAATAGTTTGAAAAATATTTTTTACTGGAGTAATATTTTGGAAAAGAACTCCTCTAAGAGTGATATTATATGAAATAATTTTGGAAAAGAAATAGTTTGAGAATTATTTTCTATATACATATATAATTAAGAAACCTTAAAACTATTCAAATAAGCACATATGTGGACAATCCCATTTAATTTTATTTTGCCATGAATGAAATTCAAATACTTTTTGTATGATTTTAAAAAAGTATATTTGTGGTTCATATTTATCCAAAAGAATCCAACAATTATCAAGTATTTAAAATAAGATGGATTAAAATTTATTCAAATAAAATAACAATGCTAATAGTTTATTTACAACAATTATCATTGACTTTATTAAAAAAAAATTATTTTACATAAATTTTTGAAAACTTACTTGCCTTAATTATTTGAAAATTAATATTGAGATCAAACATATATTTATTATTATATAATTTTTAATATATTTGATGTGCCAAGTGCCACATTTTCCCGCCACGTTAGCCGAGGTGGGCCAGTCCGGATCCCAAGTGTAGGTCAACAGAGCCTTTGACCTTATAGGTTGCCCTCGAAGGAGATTTTAAGCCCGACTGTCCTCGACCATGAGGTTGTAAGCCATAAAGCTCACCAAGGGTGAGAACCGATGTCCTCAAAGTGACTCAAGGTTCTTGAGAGTGCGTCCGCATAAAAAGTGGACCCTGAAGTGCGAGGCACGAGGAGGGAGGTACCTCCCCCTAGGCTTATCCCAGGTCTGGGACTAAAAAGTCACGAGGGACACCTGGAATCCTCAAGGCCTTATAAGTTGGGCTCGCAGCACTAAGGCACGCGTAGCTTAAAGGCTTGAGGGGTCCTCGAACGCAGTTGTGTTAAGGGCGCAAACCCCATACCTAGCCTCAGCCAAGCTCATCAACCAACGGGAAAAACCCAGCTGGCAACTGATGACAAGCCTTGTACCTACCGCCACCTAACGCATCCCATTGGCATATGGGTCTATCCCATCAGTCTCCAGCGCATTAAATGCCCAGTTATAAATACAATCCTTGGTCATAAATGCCCAAGATACATATTAAATGCTAATTGGACCCCTCATTAATGTGAGGGTAAGGTCAACCGGTATTTAGGAGTTCAAAAGGGGACAAAAAACACGTCCACCTGTACCTGACGCGTTAGGAGGACTGACCAATCCCCATCATCCACGTCACAATAGGGTACCTCTCATATATATAACAAAAGGCTCTCCCACGTAAGGAGGTAAACGGACCATTCATCTTTTGAATCATTTTACTTGCAAAACAAGAACACCACATTCACTGCTCATCATCTTTTTCACTCTATCCTCAATTGAGCATCGGAGAGCCTATGCCGTGGCAAAACTGGTTAGTCTCACGTGCATTCCTCCATCTTTGACAGGTGGGTCATCAGCATAATCACCCGGAGCGAGTCAAACTCCAACACGTGGTCAGACCAAAAAGTGACCGCATTATTTTGACGCTAGAGAAAGGGCCTAATCTTGTCAAAAGAGGTGATTCGAAAAAGGAAGATGGTGAATACACGACGAACCAACATATCCGGGACCCAGTCGGAGAGAGCCAACCGCGACATTCCTGAAGTCACTCAGTAGGCCGGAGGATCGACAAAAGCAAAGGTTGTATGGCCTCTTTGCTGCCAGTGGAGCCTGCCGGCCCACGCGGCGGAAACACAATAAGTAGAACAAATAGTCACCCTCCCCGTCAGCCGCGTGAGACAACTGTTGGGGGCCTGTGATGATCAGATCCTAATAAGGCTACTATCTGGGGGACTATCCTCGTCTCCCAACGAGATAGGGATCCCTGTCGTTTCCCACCGACGTGAACACCCTACTCCCTCCTGGAGCCATTCCCTGCAGGAGGGGAGCCGCCGACACACCATCGGAAAGAGGTGGCGGAGTCCGGCAACCACGCTCCTCGCTATAACCGGTCCCGACGCAATACCTTAGACACTCTCGCCAGGTCTAGGACTGGCGGGCATCGTCCCCGCCCTCGACGGGAGGAAGCGCCAAAAGAGCTGGCCCGCATGCGCCGGCAAGCCAGCGAGCTCCATATCGAGATAGAGCGCCTCTCTCGACGGCAAGAGGGGGGAAAGAGCGGGCGGGTGGACGGCGCATGTTACCTACCACCCTATAGCCACCGATTGGAGAAATCCCCTTTTGTTTTGGAGATCGCGGAGTCACGCTTAGCACCTAACGAGCGCATGCCCATCGGCCTGCCCAGCTATGACGGCACCACCGACCACGTCGAGCACTTAACCCATTATAAAGACGTGGTCAGGGTGGCCACTAGCAAGCTGCATGTATGGGCCCACCTTTTCTTCACAACCCTTTAGGGAATTACCCTAACTTGATTCAAAAAGATGGAGCCGCAATCTATTTCGTCATATGAAGAGTTGGTCGACCGCTTGCTTAATCATTTCGAGGCCAAGATATCCACGAAGTTATCCCATACACATCTGTATGGGATCGTGTAGCAGGAAGGAGAATCCCTCTGGACATTTATGGAGTGTTTCAATAACGAGCTCCTCAAAGTGGAGGACGTTGGTGTCGAATTTGTGAGGCACGCTCTTTACCAGGCCTTGAAGAATGAGAGCTGTTCAGATGCCAATATCATGCGGCCCCTCGGACCATAGCTGACATTCAATAGCTTGCCTCGAAGTATATGAGGGTGGAGGAGCTCAACTTGATCAAACACCCTCCTAAGGCAAAGAGTGAAGAAGACGACAAGTCGAGGGAGGAAAAGGTGAAGGGCAAAGAAAAGAAGGAACCCTCGAGGAAATATAAGGACTACTGCCCTCACGAAGACACTGGCAAAGATCTTCTCTCTCCTCGGGAGCCACGCATTTTCGATGCCTAAGAGGATACTTGAGGGGAAGAGAGCTAAGATAAGTAGAAAATATTGTGCCTACCATAAGCAGTACAGACACAATACTGAGAACTGCTACGGCTTGCAAGATGAGATCGAGACCTTGATCCAGGGAGGGAAGCTTCAGGAATTCGTTAAAAATTGGAGTACTATGATGCCCAGGCTTCTCCCGTGCATCGAGAGAGGTCGAGATCCCCCCGAGGGTAGGGCTCCCCGAAAAACCCGAAGTCCTCGAAAAAGGCAGGTAAGAGGCCAATGAACAACAATCAACCCACCAAAGGCACGATCCACATGATCGCTGGGGGGCCCACTAGAGGAGACACCAAATCTTCCAGAAAAAAGGTGGGCAAGAAGCTCCGGTATGACCGGTTTGCCTTCGAGGATCCAGAGCACCCCCAATTAATCAACGTGATTGAAGGGTATGCCATAGAATTCAATGGGAACGAAAAGATCCCCGTACAAAACTCGGAGGGGCTAATTGAGCAGCCGGATTATCTGATGGTAGTGACAGCGGACATGGCCAACTTTGCAATTACCAAGACATTAGTTGCAAACGGTAGCTTAGCCAAGGTACTATTCTATTCTATGCTGAAGAAGATGGACATGGGTAATATAGATATGGAGCCGGTGCGGACGCCCTTGATAGGTTTCGGGGGATCCCAAATCACACCTCTAAGCCAAATCAAACTGCCGACGTCCCTCGGCCAAGAACCAACAAGAAGAACACTGATGGTAAATTACTTAGTGGTGGATGCCCCGTTCGCTTACAACATGATTTTGGGCCGCCCTGCGCTCAACGCATTTCGGGCGGTGGTGTCGACCTATCACCTCAAAATGAAATTCCTCATTGACGTCAGGGTTAGGCAAGTTCAGTATGACGTTATTGACGCATAGACTTGCTACTCGGTGTCACTGAGGATGAAGCCTAGGTCTGATAAGGGAAAGTCCCTCGAAGTAGACTCGGATAGCGACCTAGGAGAGCCAGTGGGGACGTCCTCAAAGAGCAGGAGGCTTGAGGACAACAAGATCGAGCCTACTGGTAAGTTTAAAGCCATCGAGTTAGAACTGGGGAACTCAAGAGGACTACTAGGATCAGGTCACAATTCGATAAAGCAAAGGAGATGATGCTAATCCAATTCCTTTAGAAAAATCGGGATGTGTTTGCATGGCAACCCTCTGATTTTCCTGGAATAAGCCCCGAGGTGATTGTGTACCAACTGAATGTCGACCCAACCTTCATACCCATCAAATAAAAGAAGAGGGTTTTCGGTGCCGAGAGGAACAGAATAATAGAAGGCGAGGTAAGTAGTTACTGGAAGCCGGATATATCATGCCCATCCAGTTCCCTGAGGGGTTGTGCAATGTGGTGGTGGTCCCTAAGGGGCAAAACAAATGGAGGATACGTAGCGACTTTACAGACCTCAACAATGTGTGCCCTAAAGACCCCAACCTGCTTCCTCGAATAGACCAGCTTGTGGATTCTACCGGTTGCAAAATGATGAGCATGTTGGACGTCTACTAGGGGTACTTCCAGATCTCGATGGCCCCAGATGACGGACACAAAACCTTGTTTGTGGTTGAGATGGGAGTTTACTATTTCCTACTAATGCCTTTTGGGCTCAAGAATACCAGGGCAACTTATCAAAGGTTAGTGAACCTCATTTTCAAAGAGCTTATTGGGATATTATTGAGGTATATGTGGACGATATAATCGTCAAAAGCATCGAGGAGAAAGACCACTTGGGACACTTGGAGAAGGTTTTCTAGGTACTGAGGGAGTTTGGCCTCAAGCTCAACCCCTTAAAATGTACTTTCGGGGTTCGAGGGGGGTAGTTGTTTGGATATATGGTTAGCGAGAGAGAGATCGAGGCTAACCCTAAAAAGATCAAGGTGTTGCAAAAGATAGGGACACCCAAATCGGTGAAGGACGTTCAAAAGCTATGCGGCCGAATCGTTTCTCTCAACAGATTCATCTCGCGATCGGCCGACAAGAACCTACCCTTCTTCAAGAGATTGAGGAAAGTCCCGGAGTTTAGGTGGACTCCTGAATGTGAGTAGGCCTTGCAAGAACTCAAGAAATATCTGGCTACGCCCCCGCTGTTAGGCAAGCCCAACCCAGGGGAAAAGTTATATGTATATCTCGCAGTGTCCCCTGAGGCCATCAGCTCAGTGATCGTAGTCATAAGGGAAAGAAAACACCTCTCTGTATATTATCTCAATAAAATCCTGCAAGAGGCAGAAAAGAACTACCTCGAAGTACAAAAGTTCGCCCTGGCCTTGGTCCACTCTGCGAGAAAATTAAGGCAGTACTTCGAATCACACTCGAAACCAAATATATCGGGTAGGTTGATAAAGTGGGCAATAAAACTAGGAGAATTTGACATTTCTTACCAACCAAGAACCGTCATTCAAGCATAAGTATTAGCAGATTTCCTCATGAAAGGGTGCAGCTACTAGAAGAAACCCACATGTCACTACCCCATGGACATTACATGTCGATGGCTCGTCCACCACTTAAGGGGGGCGGGGATCTTTTTAAAAAGCCCAGAAGGTAATGTGTTGGAGTTCACCGTCAGGCTTAACTTCCCAATCACCAATACCGAAATTGAATATGAAGCCCTTATCGCGGGCCTCGAGTTAGCTGTCAAAAAAGGAGTCTCCTATGTTAGAGCTTTTATTGACTCCTAGCTAGTATTTAGTCAGATTGGCTGTACTTATGAAGTAAGGGATGCTACCATGACTAAGTACCTCAAGCATGTTACCAACCTGAGGGAAATTTCAAATCATTTAGCCTTAACCAGATACCGAAGGAGGAGAACGAGCGAGCGGATGCACTCTTCAAGTTTGCAAATGCCCTATAAAGAACCAGAGATCAATCGATTAACTTCAAAGTCTCAAACTTCCCCTTGATCCAAACGTAGCCTGCCCATACTCTCCCTGTTCACTCCCTTGAACCAAGTTGGTATGATGAGATCCGTGCCTTCTTGAGGGGGGAACAAGGGTCGGCGGACCAAACACTCGCTCGAAGGTTGAGGAGGCAGTGCTCGAGGTATGCCTTAGATAACGAAAGAAGGTTATTTCGGAAGTCTTTCCTTGGGCCCCCGCTTAGATGCCTCGCCCCTTCTTAGGCAAAAGAAGTTCTGCAGTTAGTCCACAAGGGAAGTTGTGGCAACCACACGGGAGAAAGATCCCTGGCCAAGAAGATCATTCGGAATAGTTTCTACTGACCCATGATGTTAAAGGATACGCGCGATTATGCACGAAGGTGCTCGAGCTGCCAATTTCACACAACCTACCTCATAAACCAGTTGCAGAAATGGTGAACATTGAGATTTCGTGGGCTTTTGATCAGTGGGGAATTGATGTGGTGGGACCATTCCCAACCGGCAAAGGCCAAGGGAGTTTGTTATAATTGTTGTCGTATATTTTACACAATGGGTCGAAGCAGAGACAGTCCCAACAATTAGCGATATTTTGGTTTATGAGGTCATTTGAATTCATGTTTATCTTGCATATTTTGGTTGATTTGTTTATACATGTTTTTAGATTATATATATGTTTTATATTCTTCTGAGTAATCTAATCAAGGGATTAGCAATAATAAATTATTGTACTGGAGTATTAACGTAATTGTACATTGTGATAATTAAAGAATTATTTCAATATCGAATGTATAATATCTATATATATATATATAAGTAAGCATAGTTAAATCACTTATGAGCTAGTATGACTTTTATTATTAGTGGTTCTACACGCACACATGTACATAAGTGTGTGTGTGTGTGTATATATATATTCAATTCGTATATATGTGTGGGTAACTTAGATGTGTGTGTGTGTGTGTGTATGAATAAGCTAAATTTTAGTATATAACATAGTTTCTTTACATTTGGAATTAGGTACATTATTATTTGGGCTTATAGTAAATAGAAACTGAATTTGAATCCGAACCCTGAAGTATATTATTTCTAGTTTATGGGACTAGTGTATTTTAGTAAGTATAATTATAGGATGCTAATTTTAGTCTGTCATTTATTATAGGTGAAGAATAGATCGGTACTTTTGATCTATCTTGAGTTACTAGTGAAGTATAACTAAGTTCGGTGAGTGCCTTTCATCTTCTTCTAGGACATTGAACTATATGGCATAAATATCATTGTATAGCCTAGCATGTCTGATTTATGTTATTCATTTATTTTACCAATTAGTTATATTTGTATTGTAGGCTATTATTTTGAAATTGTATTTTACTCTTTATATTTCTAATGAAATATTTTTCCGAATTATAAGTTAAGCTATATCCGAAAATATTACGCTTCTGAAATGTGAGCTGTATCTATTCTGATATGATCTGTTAACACCCTTGGGAGAGTCGGGCCCAGGTATGTGCAGAAAGGGACTATTGGGCAGAATGGACCCACAATAGAAACTTTTTGTATGATACCATTCTGCAGGATTCAATTCTACATACAGTTGAAGATTAGTTATAGTAGAGTTGGATCGGTGTATGGCACGGGCGCGTGGTACACCATCCGTATGTCTGATGTCGAGGTGGCTTCTCGACGAGGGAGGCATAAGGGTTTCTGTTACGTTTTATCCATTTTGGGTAGTCACAACGTCGGAGATGTCTGCACAGCTCACCATTGCATGATCCGAATATGTTTTATGATAAGATATGTATTGCATGCTTACAACTAAATTTCTTGGCTCGTAATGAGAACTGTTTCTGCTGCACATAAGAAAATCATGTTTATATAATTTAAGTATTTTGTTTAATCGTTGTACTTCTGTTGTATACATGTATATATGACCTCACTAAGTCAATTGGACTTACTTCCCCTATTCCTTCTGTTCTTTGTCTCAGAATGAGGTCACTCGCTTGAGTGAGGACTGGTACGGGCAATGGACACAACTAGTGTACAAATTTTGCTATGTAATCTTTTAGATGTATAGTAGTTGGTACAATCATGTTGTTTTGGCCTTGTACCTATTTTTGGACTAATACTTGTATTATTAATTTTGTCTTAAGTATCGCTTCTGCGTTAATTTTAGAATGAGGTGTTTGTGTGTATTTGGGGTGACCGTACTAAATATTAATCAGAAGACAAGTATTTAGTATGATCATCAGTGGGCTCCAATCGTTTAGGTATTTCTTGTTAAGAGGGTTGCCACAGAGGTGGTATCAGAGCATGGTATTAGATATATAAACGATATAGTGACGGTATTAGACATATAAACGATATAAGTTATGTTATGGGGGGTAACATGTATTTTCTCCATATATATTTGCTTCATATGGCGATATAAGTTATGTTCTATGAAATATTATTATGTGTGTAATAGTTTGAGAAATATTTTTTTAGTTGAGTAATATTTTGGATAAGAACTCCTCTAAGTGTAATAATATATTAAACAATATTGGAAGAGCAATAGTTTGAGAATTATTTTCTATATATATATATATATACTATTATATATTTGAAAGAGATGTTTTGACCAAAATGTGTAATTTGACGAAATTTTCAGTTATTAGAATTTTGAATTAATTTTGGTTATTCATGATGAATTATTTGATTGGTATACATTAATTGTAAACTTTTTTTATTCTATCTCTAAATCATTAAAATCCACCAACTATCCCTATTTAATTATTTTTTATTAATACTTTGTAAACTCTCTCTCTCTCTCTCTTACACACACACACACACACACTCACACACACACATACACATAAAAACAAGGATGAAAAAATAGAATAAATAATAACTTTAAATAATAATATAATAACAAATATAGATGAAGAAAATTTTAGTTGAAATCTATATCTATATCAACATTATTATATATTTGAAAGAGGTTTTTTTTTTGACAAAAATATGCAATTTTGATCAAATTCTCATCAATTCTTAGAATTTTGAATTAATTTTAATTATTTAGGATGAATTATTTGATTGATGGAAAATTCTTACGCGCACCGGGTTCGGCCACACCGGGACTAATCATGTTGCGAGTGTTTTAATGATCCATATCTATATTCTCTATATTAATGATTTGATTGGTTTGCATTAATTACAAATTTAATTTTTCTCTCTCCTAATCATTCAAGTCCACCAACTATTCATAAATTATTTTATTGGTATCTTTGTCTACAAATTTTCTTGGGTATTGGATTGTCGACATATCTAATTTAATTTATCTATTATACTTTTTTGCAAGAATTTAAGAATCATTCTTTATTATTTCCTTTTGGATTCTATTATTTCACTTTGTGGTTCATTAGACATAAATTTCTTACACACACATTACAGATTGTTATAACTACAAGCCAATATGTTTATTATTCTTACAATATTTATAAAATTATTAAATTTGATGGATTATTCTTAAATTTTGATATTGATAATTTTCTATCAAATAATTGTATTAGTTAATTGGATTTCTCATATTTTTTTTCATTTTCATCATGTTTCGAAATATTTTCCATAAGAAAAATCTAAGTTTGAATACAAACACAATTCTAATTTTTTAATTTGCATCTTAATGTTATTTTTTCCTCCCATTTTTATTTATTTATTTATTCTAATTTTTTATCTTTTATGAATAACTATATTAATAATGATGGAAATAAAATGCATTTAAATAATGGTAAGATACAAACTAAGTAGATTAAATTTATTACTTTCTCCTTTTTTATTTTGAATGGTGTGCCCATTAAAAGATATTAGAAGTTTCACAATTAAGTTGGAATATATAGTTTTTGCTCAAGAATTAACCTAAATAAATATATTTAAAATATTAAGAGGTTCTCATGATTATATTAATACACAATCACTTTTAGGCCTATTCTACCAGTCAAAATATAATTTTAGTTTATAGTTGTGATCTATTTAATTTTTTATATTATCTTCTATAAATTTATAGTAATTAGTTTTAATGTATATGAATAAGTTTTTGACGTTATTATACTATTAAACTAATACCGGCCATAGCGCAGGTTCTACGCTAGTATATAAAATTCAGAAACCTTGAAACTATCTAAGTAAGCCCATATGTGAATAGTCTCATTTAATTTTATTTTTTCCATGAATGAAATTCAAATACTTTTTTATATAAATTTAAGTAAGCATATTTGTGGCTTATGTTTATCTTGAAATATCAAATAATTATTGAGTATTTAAAATAAGATGGATTAAAATTTAATCCAAGTAAAATAACAAAAATAATATTTTATTTACATTTATCACTGAATTTAATAATAAATAAAAACTTTTGATTCTATATAAATTTTTGAAAACATACTTGCCTTAATTCTACGAAAATTAATATTGAGATCAAACATATATCTATTGTTATATAATTTTTTAATATATTTATTTATCAATTTATGTTTAGAAACTAATTTATTTCTATCAAATTGTTTTTATAACAAAAATCTTTGAAAATATATATACATAAAAATATTAATTTCCCGAGCCATGGAAGGAGGCTAAATACTAGTTTGAGTAATATTTTGGGAAAAGACTGTCATATATATATATATATATATATATATATATATCCATACTTTAAAATGATACATAATTTATTGATAACTAGTTATAATATATTTATATAATATCTAATTTTTAAAATATGATAAACTTCATTTAGATTTGCGTAATTGTTTGTGTAATAGTAGTTATATTTGTGATATTCGAATTCATTATTATTATTAATTTTATTATTATAGAACGTATATCTATACTATTATAAAAATAAAGCCGTTTTTTTTTTCTCACAAATAGCAGTTTTTTTATGTGATTTTATAAAATTTGTCCTTCAATTTTATGTAAAATAAATAGAGACATATAAAATTATGGCTAAAATTAAAAATTTCCATGAAATTAATGCAATTCGAATACCAAAATTTGATGTGCCAATTTTATCCTTTTAATTAATAAACACATATAATGTGAAAAAAAACAAATAGAAAGGTCGTTATTGTAATATTATGTACAATTTGAAAATATATTTTCTCAACCCACAAACCGCTTTCTCCATCATCTTAGTTTGTGGAATTTGAAACCCATGTTTAATAAATAATTTTTTTAAATGGATAATTAATGCTGTTGATTATCTATCTCTAATAAATTATTTCAAATAGTTCTCAAAAAAGTATTATCATGAAAGAATTTAAGCACAAAAATAAAATATATATTTTGTATAATTTGCACATACGTAGAGTGTGCAGTACTGTTAGTATATATAAAAGATAAAAGGAAAGGGTTAAATGCTTTAAAATTTTTAGCAAAACAATTAATTGAAATCCTATTCACAAATTTATTCTACCCAAAGGGATTCCTAATCTTGTGGATTTAAACTCAAACGATATTCAAATGCGTTAATATTAAATATTTAGTCAAAATCGAAGCTTTTGATCCAAACGTAGTCTTTATGACTTTTGTAATTGTGTAAATTGCTTCACCTATAAAATCAACGGCTGAAAGCCAAAAACTAACCTCTCAATAATCAACCTTGTCTTGTTGAGTTGTCTAGTAAGAAACTAGCCTTGCCATGACGACAAAGCACTTTTTACAATTTTTCATTGTTTCAGCTATCCTTCTCCATGCACAATCTTATACTCCAGATATGTACGATGTTTATATAGTGAAAGGCCTCCCTACTAATGGACCACCACTACTTGCGCGTTGTGATTCCAAAAATGGTGACTTAGGAAATCGCACACTTACTATAGGTTATGCGTATAAGTTTTCCATTTCCAGAAATAATTTCAATACTGTATTCTTCTGTTCTCTTCAATGGGGTCGGAAACAGATCACATTCGATGTTTTTAGTGAAGATGCGAAAAAGAATAATTGCGCCAGTAGTTACTGTTATTGGGAAGCAAAGCCCGATGGTATCTATTTCTCAAGAATTTACACTCCAATTCCAGAAAGTTTGGAGAAAAAATATAGTTGGTGATATATAGGACATTGCTTTTATGTCCTAACGAAGAAGCATGTATCAAAGATATTAGATATGCAATGAGTTGTAACGTCTTCTGTTGGCATCAATGTCTTGAAATGGTATGAATAAATTAATCTTGAATTTACTAGCCCTTAATTTTCATTCCAGGTATGTCTGTGATATTATGTTTCATGATCTATGTGCGCATGAAATTTCCTTTACTTCAGTCCCTTGCATATGCGAAAAACTATTTTGCCACCCAAATTATCAGATTTTCTTAGATATATATTGCGTTCTATTACTATTATTTTATTGTTGTTTTTTTTTTTTTCCTTTTGCAACCTAAAATATGTGGGATTTGTAAATTACTAATTAATGCTATATTATTTTTGCATTTGTAAACTTCCAAGGGGAATCGTTGTTATTTTTGAGCAGCTGGGAAGGGGGTGGGTAGATATAATCTTTTTTTTCTTTCAAATGCAAGATATAACAACCACTCAATGTTCACTTTTAAAAATTGAACGAAAAAGTTAACAAAGGACTCAATTGATATTTTTTCTAAAATATGTGATTAAATGTGGTACAAATTAATCGAGTTCGATCAAAATAAAAAAATGCCTAATTTATGAGACAAAAAATGACTATATCAAAATGTGGGATTTATGTGTCCGTATGGTACGGCTAATAATCTTTCAAATGAATAGGACTGTAAACGGATATTAAACGGAGCGGATATGCTGTATCCGAATCCGTATCCGATTAAATTTTACCGTATCCGTATCCGAATCCGAATCCGTCGGATATTGGCAACCTATATCCGAATCTGCATCCGGCGGATATTTTGCGAATTCGGATATATCCGTATCCGTTTAGTATTTTTTTAAAATATAATATAATTATGAATTTTTGGATATCCGAATATCCAAATCCGCTAACAATTATCCGAATATTTGTTTAGATATCCGAATCCGTTTATCCGAATATTTGATTGGATATCCGAATTCATTTATCCGAATATTCGAATCTGTTTATATTTTATCATTAATACAATTAATATAATTCATATTATTCATTCCTATTTTTCTATTTATTCTTATAATGTATATAAATTAATAAATAATCTAATTAAATCATATAGAGAGTAAGAAGAGATAAGGATATAATAATAATAATAATAATAATAATAATAATAATAATAATAATAATAATAATAATAATAATAATTTAATATAATTTATCGAATACGGATAACGGATATAAGTAAACGGATATATCTAACGGATATACAATCGGAGCGGATATTAAACGGAGCGGATATCTAATTACCATATCCGTATTCGTTTATTACTCGGATATCTATAATCGGATACGGATATATCCGTTTTAAACGGATGCGGATAATATGCCTCGTAAACGGATACGGATGCGGACGGTAATCGAATTTTCGGTTTTCCGTTTACAGCCCTACAAATGAACATGGAAAGACGGGATTATTAAATTGAATGTCAATATGACTTATTTCTCTATCTAGAAAAGAGAAGTATAATTAACCCAAAACCAATGTGACTATAAGAACTAATTTATTGTTGTGGGGTACATAAAATGCGAGGAAACACTTTTTTTTTTTCCTGTGGAACGAGTTGTCAATAAATGTACTTCAAACTTTCGATCAACGCCTGAAGCAATCAAGGAATTGGAGTTAAGTTGATATTTAAAACCTTTTCAAAGATTCGAACCACTTGACCCATCGATGGTCTAATAGTCTCATCACCCTGAATACAATGAACTGAAGTCCTCTTCATAAATTGGTTTTACCCAAAGAAGGGATTTCAAATCTTGTAAATTTAAAATCAAACAAGATTCAAATCTGTTTAGATCAAATACTTAGTTAAAATCAAATCTTTCGATCCAAACGTAGTCTTTATGATTTTTGTGATTGTGTAAATTGTTTCACTTATAAAAGCAATGGCCGAAAGACAAAAACTTACATCTTGATAATTAACCTTGTATTGTATCACTGCGTTGTCTAGTAAGAAACTAGTGATCTTGCCAGGACGACAAAGCACTTCTTACAATTTTTCATCGTTTCAACGATCCTTGTCCAAGCACAATCTTGTATTACAAATCAGTTCACTGTTTATATAGTGAACAACCTCCCTCCTAATAGTCCATCACTACTCGCGCATTGTATATCTAAAAATGACGATTTAGGAAATCACACGCTCATTGTAAGTCAGATGTATAACTTTTCCATTTGCGAAAATCTTTTCAGTACCATACTCTTCTTGTTGGAAATAATTGAATAGAATATCCAAAATTTGATATTCATGTGGGTGGATTTATTCGATAATATAAATACAATGCAATAACAGTTTTTTATAGTATAAACACTATAGCCAAAAACAAATTAAACGATGCCGTAAACAAATAAATAAACGAGAAAGTACAGTAGACTTATCAGTATTTATTTGAACAAGTACGACTGAATCACTGGGTTGAGCCGGTTTGTCTTAAAAAAATATTCGCCCCATTGACCGGTGCGATGGACTTGCGATACTCCTTCCAGAATAAGACAGTCCAGAGGTCCGTTTCAAGCTGCACTGCTACTTTAAACCTCACTTAGAAAGCTAATCAACTCAAGTGGTTGTGTATGCAACACAAAACACACACCCAAAAGAATCAAGTGTGTACACTCTAAGACTGATCAATTTCTTAAACAATATATTTTCTATTCTTTCTCTTTGTTTCGTTCTATGTCTATTCTGCGTGTTTTGCAGGGAATAGGAGCTGCTATTTATAGGAAAAAATAATACAGGATATTAATACCAATAATTAATTATAAAACCGTAACTGTTGTAACCGTTTGTAATGTTTCAGAATCATATTATATTTCAAAATCATATTATATTTATCACGGTTCTTATATTTTCCGGTCTTATGCGTTGAAAATTGCAGTTTGCTCAACGAGAATATGTTTTTCTCTTTCAGTGATATATACGAATGACTTTGTACTCCGGTGTCAATGTATGCTAACGTCAATTAAATTATATAGGAATTATAAAAAAAATGGACTTTGGAGCAGATTGATTAGTGTTGAAGTTGTATTGCCCAATCATACGGTTCCGTCTAACCTAATTAACAAAAACGCATGATTCGAAAAAAGTCAACTACAAGTTTTGATTATTGGCCACAGATAAATCCGTGGCCCAATAATAAATTTAACTTTTTTTAAAAAAAAATTGGACTTGGCCACGGATAAATTCGTGGCCAAGAAATAAATTTATTTTTTTTAAAAAAAATTACACAGTGGCCACGAATAACAAATAAAATAATTTTTTTTTTGAAAATCAATATTGGCCATGGATTTATCCGTGTCCATTAAATAATTTTAATTTTTTTTAAATTGATTATTTTAGCCAAGGATTTTTCCGTGACTAAAGGCAAAAAATCAGTGGCTAAGTGTTTGTATATAAACAACACTTAGCCATTTTTTTTTTCAGATCTACCCTAACCTCGCCCCCTCCCCCCCCCCCCCCGGCCGTCGACGGTGGCATCCCCACCAGACCCAGCCGTCGCGACGCCCCCCTCTCCCCGTACATAGCGCCGCCTCCCCCCTCCCCCTATCTCGGGTCTCCCCCCCAGCCCACCCCCCACCCGCCAGTAGTCCCCCCACCCTCTAGCCCCTTATCCCCTGCCCCACCCCTCCCAAAGACACATCACACATGCACGTTATTATTATTTTTACCTTGTAATTTTTATTTTATTCGTTGAGTTGTAATTTTAATTTTGTTTGTTGTTTTGTTGTTGTTGGATTATTTTTGTAGGTTGATATCATATACGTAATTTAAGGTGGTGAAGTTTAAGCAATGTATGAATTATTATGATTTGGATTATGAATTACTATGAATAAATTTATAAACATGTTTGGATTATGTATTGTTTTAAAGAAAGTTATTTGGATTATGAATTGTTATGAATAAGTTTATTCAATTGATTGTTGTGAATCAGTTGGGATTATTGATTGTTTTGAATAAGTTTGGGTTATGGATTGTTTTGAACATGGTTGATTAGATCATGGATTATTATGAATGTGTTTGCTTGGATTATGGTTTGTTATGAATATTTTATTTTGAATTGAATTTTGTTGTTCTTGTAGGGTTAAAATTGGGTGAAATGTGTTTGATAGGAAGAATATTGAACAATGTTTGAAATAATTTAATGAGAGATAAGTGTTTATGTATTTTGCCATTAATGAAGCATGCTGAACAAATATTAATTTACTAACTTAATCTATCTAGATGTGAAGTCTAACAGTGATGTTAACTTACCTTTGTTCTTTGTCTACAAAATATGGATATAAGTGAAATTTGATGTTGGATGTATAATAGGTTAACCGTTGATCGAAAAAATTACACCAAACAATTTATGAATGGTTTTAATCAGTTTATTCAATTTGCAACTACACAACCGCAATATATAGCTGATAAAGGCCTCATTAGGTGTCCGTGTTCAAAGTGTACTAATAGAAAGTATAAGGATACTAGTAATGTGCATTGCGATTTGATGAAATTTGGGTTTCAACCTGAGTATTGGTATTGGACTTTACATGGCGAGTTAGCTCCAGAATCTCAAAACGTGGAGGTCGGTGGTGCTAGTTCTTCGAATCAAGCTAATTTTTCCTATAGACTCAATAATTACAAGAATTTGGTATATGATGCTATAGGTGTGAATGCATCACACCATGGTATGCATTATCGGCCCGATTTGAATGTCGAAAAGGGTCACGACACTGAGATGCTGTGAAACAATGATCAATATCCTAATATGCCAGCCCAACAGTTTTATGACATATTAGAGGCTGGGAATCGACCATTGTGGCCAGGTTGTGACAATTAGACGGAGTTATCAATGACTTTTCAAATGATGTCATTAAAATCCAACTACAATTTATCTCAGGGTTGTTTTGATCGAATGGCAGAACTTGTGAAGTCGTCAAATCTGTCAGATAATCATATTCCTAACAACTATTACGAAGCAAAAGAAATAGTTAAAAAGTTAGGTTTAACATCGGTGAGGATTTATTGTTGCATCGAGGGGTATATGTTGTATTACAATAAAGATAACTATTTAGAGGAATGTAAGTTTTGTAGTCATCTAAGATTTAAACCATCTAAAAGTGGTAGTAGAAATCGTGTTCCTTACAGAAGGATACACTACATGCCTCTTATTCCAAGATTGAAAAGGTTGCATGCTTCTTCAAAATCAGCTGATCAAATGAGGTGGCATCATAAGCACATATAAGAGCCTGGTGTTATTTGTCATCCATCTGATGGTCTGGCGTGGAAGCTTTTCAATGAAAAGCACTCTGAATTTGCTGCTGAGCCACAAAACATTAGGCTTGGATTATGTGCCGATGGATTTAATCCATTTAATCATACTTCGTCGAAGCAATACTCGTGTTGGCCCGTGCTTGTTACTCCATACAACTTGCCGCCAGGATTGTGTATGACTACACCATATATGTTTTTGACATGCTTGATTCAGGGGTCATGTAACCCAAAAGAAAGGATTGATGTGTACTTGCAACCTCTAATTGAGGAGCTGAAAATTCTATGGTTAGAAGGAGTTGAAACGTATGACTTTTCCAAAAGGCAGAATTTTCAGTTACGGGCCGCATTGATGTGGACTATCGGTGACTTTCCCGCATATGGGATGTTGTCCGGATGGATGACATCGGGTCGATTGGCTTGTCCTATATGTATGCGGCAAACAAAGGCATTCGGACTGAAAAATGGTGGGAAGATTTCTTGGTTCAATTGTGATCATCAATTTTTACCTGACAATCACCCATTTAGGCAAAACAAAGATGCATTTTCAAAGGACGCCATGAACGATCAAACCCTCCGTCAGTAATGATAAGCCAGTTACCGACAATCAGACGTGGGAAGAAGTGCGTGGAATGCCGAAAGTTACCGATATGTCAGTTAAGTATCCAAAATTGCAAGGATATAGCGTACATCATAATTGAACCAAACAAAGCATTTTTTGGGAGTTGCCGTATTGGAAAGACAATGTGGTTCGCTATAATTTGGATGTCATGCACATCAAAAAAAAAATTTTGACAACATATTCAACACTGTCATAGATATTAAAGACAAGACAAAGGATAATGAGAAGGCAGGATTGGATTTAGTTGAGTATTGCAGGCGGCCTAAGTTGCATTTACAAATGATGGTTAATGGTAAGGTGCTAAAACCAAAAGCTAGTTACACTTTGACCATCGAACAAAAACATGATTTATGCACATTTGTTCAAGTTTTGAAAATGCCTGATGGTTATGTATCGAATTTGGGAGCGTGTGTTATTATTCGAGGCTCAAGTTGTACGGTATGAAGAGTCATGATTGTCATGTGTTCATGCAACGTTTACTCCCAATAGCATTTAGCACAAGCCCACAAAATGTTTGGAAGCCCCTAACTGAAATGAGTCATTTCTTCTAAGATTTGTGTTGCACAGAGCTTCGCGAGAAAAGTTTGTCCCAATTAGATAGGAATATCTCTTCGATTTTATGCAAATTGGAACGCATTTTTCCTCTAGCATTTTTTGATTCCATGGAATACTTGCCGATACACTTGTCTTTTGAAGCGGCGATGTGTGGACCTGTTCAATATAGGTGAATGTATCCATTCGAGAGGTAAATATTTTTTTAAAGATTTGCCAACCTCTATTTAAATTTTCTTTTTTGAGATCCCAAACGAATTAGTAACTTTATTGTACAAAATACGATTACAGATTCCTACATGATTTGAAAGGTATGGTGAAAAATCGTGCAAGGGTGGAGGGGTCAATATATGAGGCGTACTTAAATCAAGAATCATCATACTTTACATCGTATTATTTTGAAAGCCACATTTGGTCGAGGAGTACAAGAGTTAAGCGTAATCAGAATGATGGAAGTGCTGAAGAGATACCCAACACATTGTCAGTCTGCAATCAAGCTGGTAAGCCCGTTGGTAAATGCGTGGAGTGATTTTTGAGTGATGATGAGTTGAGCAAGTCCACATTATACGTTCTTATTAATTGCGATGAGGTCGTACCTACCATCGAGTAAGTATTTAAAAAACATCCCAATTAACTTATTAATATTTTTATTAAATTCTAACTCCTAAAAAATCTACTTCAATATATATAATGTATAGGTTGTCAGTTCGGTAACATTGACCAAATTTAACTGACCAAGAAGTTGAGGAGTCGGTCGAGACGAATTTTGTAGAATGGTTTGATCAATATGTAAGTACTGTTTTAATTAAAATAAAAAATGTATATATACTGGTTTGTTATAAATATTATGACAGTGTAATTATTTGTGTAGGTTCATGATCCCACAAATAATATCGCTAATCAAAATTTACGTGATTTGGCGTGGGGACCAAATCGTAAGGTTAAGACATGGCAAAGGTACACTCTGAATGGATATGCCTTTCATGTAGATGAGAACAGACAACGTATGAACACTTACAATGCTGGTGTTTGTGTTTGGGGCGACGGGGCTACAGATTTCTATGGCATACTTAAAGAAGTGATTCAGTTAGAATATCCCAGTGCTCCTGAAAAGAAGGTTGTCTTATTCAAATATCATTGGTTCGACTTTGTTTCTAAGAGGGGTATAAAGATACACCCGCAATATGGCATTGTAGAGATCAAAGTTAATGAGAGATACCCAAAAGACAATCCATTCATTATTGCACAACATGCATCTCAAATATATTATATATCGTATCCAGGCACAAGGAGGGATAAATTGAATTGGTGTTTTGTAATTAAAACCAGACCACGAAGTAGAGTAGCCAATCAACAAATTGTTACTGATGATTTGTTGCAAGAATCTTCACCCATTGCAAATTCTGTGCTCGATAATGAACCTATGGGTGTTTTGGTAGATGCTGATGGTCCACTAGAAGAGGTGATTATTGACAATAATGCATTTTATAATGAACTTGAAGATGATGAGATACAAGAGGAAGCGAATGAGTATGACGATAACGAAGGGGATGAATTTGGTGAGGAACTTGATGATGACGACGACGAAGGGGATGATGAGATTGAATACGACGATGATGATGAAGATGATGAATAGGATTTATATTTTAATGGTTGATGTAGTTGATGGTTTCGATTCATTGTCATGAATTCTTCTGTGAAATGTTATTATGTAGTTGGTGCTTGTGAATTGCTATTTTGTATTTATTCATAATTGATGTGTGATCAATTGTTGTGCAGTTTGTTAACAATTTATTAAGTTTCTCGATTATTTGTTGAGAATTCTGAAATAGATGGCCGCGAGATAAAAAAAAGGCAAGGACAAAATATCGGACTCAGGGTCTAATCGGCATATGCCTCCACCGACCAATCTCAACATCAATTTCGGCAGTTTGAGATCAGGTCCTCCATCTCCCTGCCTTAGGGTCCACCCCATCGACGCCGATGAATGAAGGTCGATCCACCGATATGTCTCAAAACAATGATACTGGTGGCCATCAGCTTCTAATAATGCCATAAGGAAAAGAGTAAGTGAATTGATTTATATAAGTTTGCTATCTTATCAATAAATAAATATATATTCTATATATTTTATGTGCATTAAAATGTATAATATTGTTTTTCCACTTGTACAATAGGTTTGATCTTGAGGAGAAATGTATCGAGGAGATCGATTGGATAATTGAGAATGGTTTCAAGCGATCGTGGCCTACTTGGAAAAAGATCCCCCTAAATGTTCGTGAGATGCGGTTTGCCCAGTTTAAGGTATGTCTATTTACTTAGCTTAAACGAAATTTGACTATTATTATAATTTGTTCGTATATGATTTTTTTACTTGTTTTTTTTTAGAGAAAATTCTTTTGGCGGCCTGATTATTCGAGCCGAGTTTGGAAGAACTTCGAGCATAAAGGTTCGAAAATTTTGAAAAATAGATTGGCTAAAGCTCGTAGGGACAACCGTAGGCCTAATTGGATAGGTGAGGAATCTTGGGATGCTTTACGGGTCATATGGGACAGCCTAGAGTTCCGGAGGATACGCAAGCAGAACAGGGCAAACCGAGTATCGACATGTGACGTAAGAGGATTCCCTGGCCATAAGGGAGGAGCCAGATCTCATCTAAGGTGACAAGATCATTTGGTAAGCAATTACTTTTTCTTGTAATTTATTTAATTAATTGAAGTAGTGTTGATTTTTACGGTTTTATCTCATTACTGTCCTTGTATTTTACTTCATTTTTATTGCAGATGGACAAATATGGATCTCGGCTTATCGTAGAAGAAACATTTGAGGCTCTCCATTATTCAATTGACGAGGATGGAACCAAGCATTATGTCGATGAGCGAGCAAAGACTACTTTCGTAGTTTTCTATTAATATTTATCGTCACTTATTATTACCAAAAATGCTTTTACAATAATTATGTATGTCATTTTTTGCAGGAAAGTTTCAAAGCTAATTATGACAAAACTTGTTCTCGAGCCGTCGAGAATGCACAGGGCGGGCCTATTCAGCATCCCGACAAGTTGGAGGTAACATTCAAAAGTGTATTTATTAGATATATATACTTATTAATATATATATATATATAATTTATTAAAAAATATGTATGTTTTAGATTTGGAAGCAGACAGTTGGCGGTCTAAAGAAGGGTCGTTGGTATGGGGTTGTCGGTTTACCCTCTACCGTGACAGTTGAGTCTTTTGGCTTATGGACTAACTTAAATACTTGGGTTGACCCCAAGTCAGAGGAGCTCACACAAAAGATGAGCGATTTAGAGGAGAAAAACACAGTCAGAAGATGGCCGAGATGGAAGAAAAGCATAGTCGAGAGATCTCCGGCCTTCAGAAAACCGTGTTCCTAATGGCGGCCAACCTAAAAAAACTCACGCATCTATTAGCTCTGCGACGTAAGAAGGGCCCTACTTCATCTGCTTCTGTTGCTCGAGATGAAAATGAAGGCGACGATGACGATGATAATAATGAGGAGGATGATGGAGACGATTATGTTCCTACATTTGACCTTTAAAAACTTTTATATATGTATTATTGTATGAATTATTTTGTATAAATTCATGTATTAAACTAATAGAATAATTTTAATTATTAATTGTATATATGTTATATGGATTATTAGTATTACATTGATATACAATTTGTTAGTAATTAGGTTTGTTGGTATTTTGAATTTTGAAAACAAAATGCAGGTTTTGGAGTGTATTAAAACCAATTAAATAGTGAAAAAGTCTGTATAGTTAGCGACGGATTTTTTCGTCGCTATTTTTATAATTTTAAAAAATAAAAAATATGGTCATGAATAAATCCGTGGCTAAACTAATAAAGTTTTTAATTTTTTTTTATTAAATCCGTGGCCATATTTTATTTATTTTAAAAAATCGAAAAGATAGCCACGGATAAATCCGTAGCCAAGCCAATAAAATTTTTAATGGTTCATTTTATCTCTATTTATATTTTGTTCATTTTAAGTTTTATTTATATCCTCCTATTAATTTATATTTAAAATCAATTTTAAGTCCATAACTGCTTAATTTACTGTTACTTTTATATTTTACTACGAGTTTTATTTGAAAGTATTCCTTCAAATAAATTGTTAAGATTTGATAAAATTCAATTGCTGAATGGCCACCTCATCTCAAAGTTTAAGCTATTAAAGAGGAAGATTCAATTTATATGTATTTAAATTCCCCAACACAATATCTTCAAAAGATATAAAAATTTAATAGAATCAATTTTGTTATCAATAAGACATTGTAATTGTTAAAATTTCAAAAATATAATTTTTATTATTATTCCCTTGTATAAAATCACATGAGAAAACTTGTTTTCCTGATAATATTGTGACAATTTTCAAAGGACGAGTAAACCATTATTAACAGGTACTTAATTGCAAAATACCTAGGTCGGACCAGATCTCTTCATATTAAAAATATTTAAGTTGCTATGACACTATCCATGTAGGCAATTCTAAACAAATTTCGAACTCGATATTCATATTTATGAATTTATAGTGGAAATGTTAGCATATAATGTTAGGATATTCATATTAATATATATATATATATATATATAATACTTGATTGCATGTTTAGTACATTGTTAAGATTTTTGAAACTTCGGGAAATTTTTTTCATACTTGGCTATTGTTGTGAATTTAGTCGATGTTTCATCCAAGAGCAATGATCAATTACAAATTGCCCATGCTATCCGTATCGCAGTTGATCTCCACTAATGAGGTTAACACTGGAAGGGATAAAAATCATATTAGCACTATACAACGTCTTGGGGATACACGGTGGGGCTCTCGCTTAAGGTCTCTTCTCAATTTACTTGAGTTGTTCGATTTTGTTCTTTTTATTTTAAGTGAGATCATTAATGATAAAAGTAGCTTATATCCTAGCGTAGCAGCCGATGGAGCTTGTGACATAATGACGTCATTTGAATTTGTGTTTGTCTTGCATTGTTTGGTTGATTTGTTACAAATGTCTGATAATCTTTGTAGAATTCTACAATGTAAGTCCCAGGATATCCTGAATGCAGTGGATATAGTTAACAACATGAAAGAACTTATTCAGAGATTTAGAGAGAATGGGAGGGAAAAATTATTTGACAAAGTGAAGAGTTTTTGTGAGAAGCATGAGGTATATCACCTAACATGAATGCTCCTCGTCAATCAGGTAGAGGTCGGCTTAAGAAAGGTAATTCTATTACATTGGAGCATCATTATTGAATCGACACATTCACTGTTACCATTTATTCCATATTACAAGAGATGCATAGTCAGTTTGATGAAAATGTAATAGAGTTGCTCAGAACTGTTTTTGCTGCACATAATAAAATCATGTTTATTTGATTTAAGTATTTCGTTTAATCGTTGTACTTCTGTTGTATATATGTATATGTGGTCTCACTAAATCAATTGGACTTACTTCTCCTATTCCTTCTGTTCTTTGTTTCAGAATAAGGTCACTCGCTTGAGTGAGGACCGGTACGAGCAATGGACATAGCTAGTGTATAAATTTTGCTATGTAATCTTTTAGATGTATAGTAGTTGGTACAATCATGTTGTTTTGGCCTTGTACCTATTTTTGGACTGATACTTGTATTATTATTTTGGTTTTATTTATCGCTTCCGCGTTAATTTTAGAATGAGGTGTTTGTGTGTATTTGGGGTGACCATACTAAATATTAGTCGGAAGACGAGTATTTATCTGACTAATATTTAGTATGATCATCAGTGGGCTCCAATCGTTTAGGAATTTCCTGACGAGAGGGGTGCCACAGAGGTGGTATCAAAGCATGGTCTTTAAGGACGAATCATGTTCTTGGAGATATAATACTTTGATTAGCTAGTTAACCTAGGATGATAGTGACGGTATTAGACATATAAACGATATAAGTTATGTTATGGGGGACAACATGTATTTTCTGCATATATATTTGCTCCATATGGTGATATAAGTTATGTTATGTGAAGTATTTTTATGTGCGTAGTAGTTTGACAAATACTTTTTTAATCGAGTAATATTTTGGAAAAGAACTCCTCTAAGAGTAATAATATATTAAACAATATTGGAAGAGCAATAGTTTGAGAATTATTTTCTATATATATATATATATATTATATTTAAAAGAGATGTTTTGACCAAAATATGTACTTTTGACGAAATTTTCAATTATTGGAATTTTGAATTAATTTTGATAATTTATGATGAATTATTTGATTGGTTTACATTAATTGTAATTTTTTTATTCTATCTCTAAATCATTAAAACCCACCAACTATCGCTATTTAATTATTTTTTATTAATGCTTTGTAAACTCTCTCTCTCTCTCTCTCTCACACACACACACAAACACACTCACACACACACATACACATAAAAACAAGGATGAAAAAATAGAATAAACAACAACTTTAAATAATAAAATAATAACAAATATAGATAAAGAAAATTTTAATTGAAATCCATATCTATATCAACATTGTTATATATTTAAAAGAGGTTTTTTTGACAAAAATATGCAATTTTGATCAAATTCTCGTCAATTCTTCGAATTTTGAATTAATTTTAATTATTTAGGATGAATTATTTGATTGATTTGCATTAATTGCAAATTTATTTATTCTCTCTCCTAATCATTCAAGTCCACCAACTATGCATTAGGTTGCATTAATTGTAAATTTTTATATTCTCTCCTCTAATCATTCAAATTCGCCAACTATTTAATTGGTTTGCGTTAACTGTAAATTTCTATATTTGAAAAAGGTCTTTTGACTAAAATGTGCAATTTTCTCCCAATTCTTAATTTTTATTTTTGAATTAATTTTAATTATTTAGGATGAATTATTTTATTGATTTGCATTAATTCTAAATTTCTTCATTCTCTCTTCAAATCATTCAAATCTACCGACTATTTATTAATTACAAATTTAATTTTTCTCTCTCTTAATCATTCAAGTCCACCAACTATTCATAAATTATTTTATTGGTATCTATGTCTGCAAATTTTCTTGGGTATTAGATTGTCAACATATCTAATTTATCTATTATACCTTTTTACAAGAATTTTAAGAATCGTTCTTCATTAATTCCTTTTGGATTCTATTATTTCACTTTGTGGTTCATTAGACATAAATTTCTTACATGCAAATTACAGATTATTATAACTACGAGCCAATATGTTTATTATTCTTACAATATTTATAAAATTATTAAATTTGATGGATTATTCTTAAATTTTGATATTGATAATTTTCAATCACATAATTGTATTAGTTAATTGGATTTTTCATATTTTTTTCATTTTCATCATGTTTCTAAATATTTTCCTTAAGAAACATCTAAGTTTGAATACAAACACAATTCTAATTTTTTATTTTGCTTCTTGATGTTGTTTTTTCCTCCCATTTTTATTTTTATTTATTTATTCTAATTTGTTTTCTTTTATGAATCACTATATTAATAATGATGGAAATAAAATGCATTTAAATAATGGTAAGATACAAACTAAGTAGATTAAATTTATTACTTTCTCCTTTTTTCGGATCCTTGCATACGAGAAAAACTATTTTGCCGCCCAAATTATCAGATTTTCTTAGATATATATTGCGTTCTATTACTATTATTTTTATTGTTGTTTTTTGTTTTATTTTTTTTCCTTTTGCAACCTAAAATATGTGGGATTTGTAAATTACTAATTAATGCTATATTATTTTTGCATTTGTAAACTTCCAAGGGGAATCGTTATTATTTTTGACTAGCTGGCAAGGGGGTGGGTAGATATAAAAAATTTTCTTTCAAATGCAAGATATAACCACCACTCAACATTCACTTTTAAAAATTGAACGGAAAAGTTAACAAATGACTCAATTGATACTTTTTCTAAAATATGTGACTAAATGTGGTACAAATTAATCGAGTGCGATCAAAATCAAAAAATGCCTAATTTATGAGACAAAAAATGATGATATCAAAATGAGGGATTTATGTGTCCGTATGGTACGGCTAATAATCTTTCAAAATGAACATGGAAAGACGGCATTATTAAATTGAATGTCAATATGACTTATTTCTCTATCTAGAAAAGAGAAATTGTGCAGTGGTTATTGAAGGGTTATAACTGGGTTCACAAGACTGTGTTACCCATCATTGTTCTAAGAAAACAGTTAAAAAGAGAAAACAATGCAAACTTTTAACTATACTTATAAAACGCATAATAATTCTTTTTGCACGAGCATATTACATGCTAAAAACTGAAAAAAAAAAAATTATAAAGGTAGATTACATTTTGCACCTATGAATCGTACATTTGGTAGCAAATACCTTCCTGAACCACAAAATTGAACAAATCTACCCATTGTTTTGAGTTCATTTGTCATATATTCATATTTTGTAGTACAAGAAGGTATACGCAATAAATGATATGATTCAGTGATGTGAAGTATAATTAACCCAAAACCATTTTGACTATAAGAACTAATTTATTGTTGTGGGGGTACATAAAATGCGAGGAAACACACTTTTTTTTTTTTTTCCTGTGGAACGAGTTGTCAATAAATGTGCTCCAAACTTTCGATCAACGCTTGAAGCAATCGAGGAATTGGAGGTAAGTTGATATTCAAAGCCTCTTCAAGGATTCGAACCACTTGACCCATCGATGGTCTAATAGTCTCATCAACCTGAATACAATGAATTGAAGTCCTCTTCATAACTGGTTTTACCCAAAGAAGGGATTTCAAATCTTGAAAATTTAAAATCAAACAAGTTTAAAATCTGTTTAGATCAAATACTTAGTTAAAATCAAATCTTTCGATCCAAACGTAGTCTTTATGATTTTTGTGATTGTGTAAATTGTTTCACTTATAAAATCAATGGCCGAAAGACAAAAACTAACATCTTGATAATTAACCTTGTATTGTATCATTGAGTTGTCTAGTGAGAAACTAGTGATCTTGCCATGACGACAAAGCACTTCTTACAATTTTTCATCGTTTCAACTATCCTTTTCCAAGCACAATCTTGTATGACAAATCAGTTCACTGTTTATATAGTGAACAATCTCCCTCCTAATAGTCCACCACTACTCACGCATTGTATATCTAAAAATGACGATTTAGGAAATCACACACTCATTGTAAGTCAGATGTATAACTTTTCCATTTGCGAAAATCTTTTCAGTACCGTATTCTTCTGTATTCTTCAAATGGGGTCAGAAACAGATCAAATTCGATGCTGTTAGTGAAAATGTGAGAAAGATTAATTGCGCCAATCATATATGTTATTGGGCAACAAAGAGCGATGGTATCTATTTCTCGAGATATTACACTCCAGTTGATCTGGAGGAAAAATCTAGTTGGTGATACATAGGACATTGCTTTTATGTCCTAACGAAGAATCATGTAACAAAGATATTAGATAAGCAATGAGTTGTAATGTCTTTTGTTGGCATCAATGTCTTGAAATGGTATGAATAAATTAATCTTGAATTTCTGGCCCTTAATTTTCATTCCAGGCATGTCTGTGTTATTATGTTTCATGATCAATGTGTTCATGAAATTTCCTTTATTTTATTCCGTTGCATATGCGAAAAACTATTTTGCCGCCCAAATTATCAATATTTTTAGATATATATTGTGTTCTATTATTTTTGTTAAAGAGTTCAAATTAAGGTTGTGATTTCGTATGTTTTTTATAACCTAAAGGTGAAAATGAGTAGCAATAAAGATAAGATTATGTTATTGAAATTAATAAAAATAGTGTTCTAAGACAAATAGGCAACTTAGTCAATCTTTCAATTCAAAAAGTAAAGATAGAGTGCCAAAATTAATTTTGGAGTGATAATAATAATTCTCTAACAAATATAGATAAAGAAAATGTTAATTGAAATCTATATCTATATCTATACTTATATATACTAGGCAAAATTGCAAAATTAGTCCTTTAACTTTACCTGTTTGGGGTTTTAGTCCTCTAACTTTTGATTTTGCAAAAATACCCCGTATCTTTTGATTTTTTGGCAATTTTGGTCCTAAGCAACCGGGACTTCCCTCTTTCCGGTTAAAATGCCTACGTGGCGGTTAAAATCAAAAGTTAAAGGACTAAAAACCCCAAATGGGTAAAGTTAAAGGACCAATTTTGCAAATTTTTCATACACATCACTCGCCACGTAGGCATTTTTAACCGGAAAGAGGGAAGTCTCGGTTGCCTAGGACCAAAATTGCCAGAAAACCAAAAGATACGGGGTATTTTTACAAAATCAAAAGTTAGAGGACTAAAACCCAAAACAGGTAAAGTTAAAGGACCAATTTTGCATTTTTGCCTATATACTATTATATATTTGAATGAGGTCTTTTGACCACAACATACAATTTTGGCCAAATTCTCAATTCTTAGAATTTTGAATTATTTTGAATTATTTAAAATAAATTATTTGATTGGTTGACATTAATTGTAAATTTCTTAATTCTTTTGCTTAATTACTAAAATCCACCAACTATCCATTGACTTGCATTAATTATAAAGTTCTATATTCTCTCTTCTAATCATTCAAATCCACCAACTATCCATATTTAATGATTTTTAATGCCCTCTCCCTCTCTCTCTCTCTCTCTCTCTCTCTCTCTCACACACACACACACACACACACTAATAAGGATATAAAAAATTAATTGAAAACCTAACATCAATTTTTAGTTATTTTTAAAGGGCTCTTTTGATTTGTAGTTATACATTGTAATACAAAAATAATCCAATTAACATTCCACATTTGATTGAAGATGTTTCTATGTATTGAAATTGGTCCAATCCATAGCACCATGGATTAGACCCATGATCTACCCCAAGATTGAGTCTTTTGGGGGTGTGTGAGATTACAGAATGTAAAATTTGTTGATGAATACCATTGGATGGAATTGACCACATTGCCCTTCTTATTCATGATTCTAAAACCCATCTGCCCTCTTGTGCCACATGAATGTAAAATCCCTAACTTTCCTTTTTCCTCATGGCCGTGCAAGCAGGCCTGTAAGTCAAAAAAAAAAAACCACAAAAAAACACACACACACACAAACGGCTTGGGTTTGTCGATAATTCATAGACCTGTTCCGATGGCGAGAAAGGTTTATACGAACAACAGCGATTTTCAGCTCAATCCGCCTAAGGTTCTTCGATCTAACACCCAAAACTCCTTCTTCGGCCTATGCTTGAAATCGTCAGCCCAAGCTGCACTTCGTCTACTTTCACTAAACTCTGTTACAACGAGCTGATTAAGGTGAAATCCACTTCGTCTACTTCCACTAAATTATTATGGTGAAATCGTGTTGTTCATTAATTGGTTTCTTCCACCGGCCGACAAGCAAAAGCACGTTTTGTATTTCCACAAAACAAGTCAGACTTGGTCTTTATTTTAATAGCAATAATGGCCTTTTATATGGAAGGGTAAAATAGTACTTTACTTAATAATACATCCGAATCCACAAAAACAAATTATCATCACAATATCAATGTCTATATTTATCACACATTAATCCAATCCTTACAAACAAAAGAGCCCAAAATGTTCAATGATATTTGCAATAATTATGGGTCTATCCTTGTATTAATAATCAATTCTAAAATTTTTAAATTTAGATAAAAATAAATACCAATCGCATTAATATTCCAAATAAAGAGCAAACATTGCAATTGAACATCATCAAATAATAAATACAATCCTTAGCTTTAAATACTCAAGATATGCATTAAATACAAAGTTAAGGCCCCATTAATGGGAGTAAGGTCAGCCGCCTTTTTGGAGTCCAAAAATTAACAAAAAGTATGTTCACTTATACTACATGTGTTAGATCTACTGACCAACCCCCTTTTACCACTTTATGTCTAGGGCCGTCTCTAATGTAAATAACAAAAAGCTCTTCCACATAAGGCATCTGGCATATTTTTTACGTAATACACACAAGAATTGCAATTTTACTATTCATCTTCTTCTCCAAATACCCCAAAAGGTAACTTGAGAGTCAGAGAGTCTACGCTGGGGCAAAACAGGCTAGTCTCACATGCATTCCTCCCTCTTTGACAGGTGGGCCACCAGCACATCAATCGAAGCATATCAAACTCTGCCACGTAATCGACCGGAAAGACCCCGCATCATCACCATCATTATTATTACATGATCTCATTCATACTTTATAATATAAGATCCGGTATATTATCATATTTACATAGACGTCTATGAAAAAGTATAATGGTTCACTTTATCTCTATTTATATTTTGTTCATTTTAAGTTTTATTTATATCCTCCTATTAAGTTATATTTAAAATAATTTTTAAGTCCATAATTGCTTAATTTACTGTTACTTTTATATTTTACTACGAGTTTTATTTGAAAGCATTCCTTCCAATAAATTGTTAAGATTTGATAAAATTCAATTGTTGAATGGCCACCTCATCTCAAAGTTAAGCTATTAGAGAGGAAGATTCAATTTATATGTATTTGAATTCCCCAACACAATATCTTCAAACGATATAAAAATTTAATAGAATCAATTCTGTTAACAATAAGACGCTGTAATTGTTAAAATTTTAAATAAATAATTTTTATTATTATTCCCTTGTATAAAATCACATGAGAAAACTTGTTTTCCTGATAATATTGTGACAATTTTTAAGGGACGAGTAAACCATTATTAACAGGTACTTAATTGCAAAATACCTAGATCGGACCAGATCTCTTCATATTAAAAATATTTATGTTGCTATGACACTATCCATATAGGCAATTCTAAACAAATTTCGAACTCGATATTCATATTTATGAATTTATAGTGGAAATGTTAGCATTTAATGTTAGGATATTCATATTAATATATATATATATATATATAAAATACTTGATTGCATGTTTAAGTACATCGATAAGATTTTTGAAACTTCGGGAAATTTTTTTCATACTTGGCTATTGTTGTGAATTTAGTTGATGCTTCATCCAAGAGCCATGATCAATTACAAATTGCCCATGCTATCCGTATCGCAGTTGATCTCCACTAATGAGGTTAACACTGGAGGGGATAAAAATCATATTACCACTATACAACGTCCAGGGGATACACGATGGGGCTCTCTTCTCAATTTACTTGAGTTGTTCAATTTTGTTCTTTTTATTTTAAGTGAGATCATTAATGGTAAAAGTAGCTTATATCCTAGAGCAGCAGCCGATGGAGCTTGTGACATAATGACGTCATTTGAATTTGTGTTTGTCTTGCATTTTTTGGTTGATTTGTTACAAATGTCTGATAATCTTTGTAGAATTCTACATTGTAAGTCCCAAGATATCCTGAATGCAGTGGATGCAGTTAACAACACAAAAGAGCTTATTCAGAGATTTAGAGAGAATGAGTGGAAACAGTTATTTGACAAAGTGAAGAGTTTTTGTGAGAAGCATGAGGTAGATCACCCTACCATATATTCCATATTACAAGAGATACATAGTCAGATCGATGAAAATACAATAGAGTTGCTCAGAACTATTTTTTCTGCACATAATAAAATCATGTTTATTGATTTAAGTATTTTGTTTAATCGTTGTACTTCTATTGTATATATGTATATGTGGCCTCACTAAATCGATTGGACTTACTTCCCCTATTCCTTCTATTCTTTGTCTCAGAATAAGGTCACTCGCTTGAGTGAGGACTAGTACGAGCAATGGACACAGCTAGTGTATAAATTTTGCTATGTAATCTTTTAGATGTATAGTAGTTGGTACAATCATGTAGTTTGGGCCTTGTACCTATTTTTGGACTGATACTTGTATTATTATTTTGGTTTTATGTTTCGTTTCCGCGTTAATTTTAGAATGAGGTGTTTGTGTGTATTTGGGGTGACCATACTTAATATTAGTCAGAAAACGAGTATTTAGTATGATCATCGGTGGGCTCCAATCGTTTAGGTATTTCTTGGCGAGAGGGGTGCCACAGAGGTGGTATTAGAGCATGGTTTTTAAGGACAAATCATGTTCTTGGAGATATAGTACTTTGATTAGCTAGTTAACCTAGGATGATAGCGACGATATTAGACATATAAACGATATAAGTTATGTTATGGGGGGCAACATGTATTTTCTGCATATATATTTGCTCAATATGGTGATATAAGTTATGTTACGTGAAATATTTTTATATGCGTAATAGTTTGAGAAATACTTTTTTAGTTGAGTAATATTTTGGAAAAGAACTCCGCTAAGAATAATAACATATTAAACAATATTGGAAGAGCAATAGTTTGAGAATTATTTTCTATATATATATATTATTTAAAAGAGATGTTTTAATCGAAATGTGTGATTTTGACGAAATTTTCAATTATTGGAATTTTGAATTAATTTTGATAATTTATGATGAATTATTTGATTGGTTTACATTAATTGTAATTTTTTTTATTCTATCTCTAAATCATTAAAATCCACCAGCTATCCCTATTTAATTATTTTTTTATTAATGCTATGTAAACTCTCTCTCTCTCTCTCTCTCTCTCTCTCACACACACACACACACACACACACACACATAAAAACAAGGATGAAAAAATAGAATAAATAAAAACTTTAAATAATAACATAATAACAAATATAGATAAAGAAAATTTTAATTGAAATCTATATCTATATCAACATTGTTATATATTTGAAAGAGGTTTTTTTTTCACAAAAATATGCAATTTTGATCAAATTCTCATCAATTCTTAGAATTTTGAATTAATTTTAATTATTTAGGATGAATTATTTGATTGATTTGCATTAATTGCAAATTTCTTTATGCCACCAACTATCTATTGGGTTGCATTAAATGTAAATTTCTATATTCTCTCCTCTAATCATTCAAATTCGCCAACTATCCATATTCAATGATTTTTAATGGTCTCTCTCTCTCGGACTCTCTCTCTCTCTCTCTCTCACACACACACACACAAATAAGGATATATAAAAAATAATTTATGAGTTTGATTCTCCATGAATACGGGGAGCTTTCTAGGGTCAATATTTAATTGGTTTGCATTAACTCTAACTTTCTATATTTGAAAAGGGTCTTTTGATTAAAATGTGCAATTTTCACCCAATTCTTAATTTTTACAATTTTGAATTAATTTTAATTATTTAGGATGAATTATTTGATTGATTTGCATTAATTCTAAATTTCTTCATTCTCTCTTCAAATCATTCAAATCTACCAACTATTTATTAATTACAAATTTAATTTTTCTTTCTCTTAATCATTCAAGTCCACCAGCTATTGATAAATTTTTTTATTGGTATCTTTGTCTACAAATTTTCTTGGGTATTAGATTGTTGACATATATAATTTATCTATTATACTTTTTTTTACAAGAATTTAAGAATCATTCTTTATTAATTCCTCTTGGATTCTATTATTTCACTTTGTGAAAAAAATTATTTTATAATTTTTCTCTCTCCTAATCATTCAAGTCCACCAACTATTCATAAATTATTTTATTGGTATCTTTGTCTACAAATTTTCTTGGGTATTGTATTGTCAACATATCAAATTTATCTATTATACTTTTTTACAAGAATTTAAGAATCGTTCTTTATTAATTCCTTTTGAATTCTATTATTTCACTTTGTGGTTCATTAGACATAAATTTCTCACATGCAAATTACAGATTATTATAACTACAAGCCAATATGTTTATTATTCTTACAATATTTATAAAATTATTAAATTTGATGGATTATTCTTCAATTTTGATATTGGTAATTTTCTATCAAATAATTGTATTATTTAATTGGATTTCTCATTTTTTTTTCGTTTTCATCATGTTTCGAAATATTTTCCTTAAGAAACATCTAAGTTTGAATACAAACACAATTCTAATTTTTTATTTTGCATCTTGATGTTGTTTTTTCCTCCCATTTTTATTTTTATTTATTTATTCTAATTTTTTTTTCTTTTATGAATCACTACATTAATAATGATGGAAATAAAATGCATTTAAATACTGGTAAGATACAAACTAACTAAATTAAATTTATTACTTTCTCCTTCTTTATTTTGAATGGTGTGCCCATTAATTTTCACAATTAAGTTGGAATATATAGTTTTTGCTCAAGAATTAACCTCAATAAATATATTTAAAATATTAAGAAGTTCTCATGATTATATTAATACATAGTCACTTTTACGTCTATCCTACTAGTCAAAATATAATTTTATTTTATAGTTGTGATCTATTTACTTTTTTATATTATCTTCTATAAATTTATAGTAATTAGATTTAATGTATATGAATAACTTTTTGACATTATTACACTATTAAACTAATATCGGCCATAGCGTAGGTTCTACGCTAGTATATCAAATTCAGAAACCTTGAAATTATCCAAATAAGCCCATATGTGGATAGTCTCATTTAATTTTATTTTTTCCATGAATGAAATTCAAATACTTTTTTAAATAAATTTGAGTAAGTATATTTGTGGCTCATGTTTATCTTGAAAAATCCAATAATTATCGAGTATTTAAAATAAGACGGATTACAATTTAATCCAAGTAAAATAAAAATAGAATATTTTCACTACAAGAAAAAAACGGTATTTTCGGCGAAAGTTTCGGCGGATTTTCGGCAAAAAAAATTAATTTCGGCGGAACG
>JAOWBU010000127.1:0-50000 GCA_026212405.1 Petrea volubilis | reverse complement strand
CAATAATATCTCACATGGACCAAAAAACTGTCCGATTTTGTGTTGGCACCCCTTATGCGGGCCAGCGATATATACGGGGAACTACACAACCTTCTGTAGATGTCCATTCATTCTAATTTTGTGAGTTTTGCCGCACGATATATGTCTGAACGTGTGTACAAAATTTCAACAATATGTCAAACATGCCAAAAAACTGCCCGATTTCGTGATAATACCTCTTACTTCGGTGAGCGATACACTTGGGGTCTTGTAGAACATTTTATAGATGTCTGTTCACTCTAATTTTTTATGTTTTGCCTCATGATATGCGTTTGAACGTGTGTACATAGTTTCAACAATATCTTAGAGGAGATAAAAAAAAAAAACTGACCATAGGTGATAATTATGCTTATATTGACATACTTGAGGACCCAAGATTGTTCTCTTGAAATATATATACATATATGTAACTAAAAATCATTTTAACATCTATGAATATGCATATTTTGTGTATACCTATACATAATATTTTTTTCCTACGTAGTTATTAGGAACAATTGGTTCATTTACCACCCCCCAAGTTACAAGATTATTAATGCAACATGTAAATGCTATGTAACTTCTAAAGTCTAAATTGTATATCCTATGTTTAAACAAGTACGATTACTAGTCATGAATATTTGCAACTTAGTATCTTGATTTTAGCTACTAATGCTAATTTCAGGTAGATATCATGTTGATAAACTCAATCCATTCCAAAACCTTGGTGAAACATAACTAAGATAAGGTGAGAGCCTTTAACTATTTATTTATAGGGCATTGAACTATATGTAGTAAATACTATTGTATACTCACCTTACTTGAATATGGTTTATTTGTTATACCTCTTAGATATATTTGCATTTTAGGCTACTACTTGACACTATTTATATTCCTAATATTTGGTTTATGACTTATTTGTCATTGGTATTGGAGATAGATTATTGTATTATTAGCAACTCTAAGCTATATCGTACCTTTTATGATCGATTGACACCCTTGGGAACATCCTTGGGAGAGTCGGGCCCTGGTACGTCTAAGAGGGATTTATCAAGTAGAATGGACTGACAGTAAAATCCTTTTTATATGATATCATCATACCACAGGATTCAATTCTATGTACAATTGGAAGATGGTTGTGGTAGAGTTGGATCAGTGTATTAACTAGGGCACAAGGTAGAGCTACCGTTTAACCGTAGTCGAGGTCCCTCCTTGACATGGGAGGTATAAGGGTTTTATGATATGTTTACCGTTTTTGATAGTCATAAGGTTGAAGACTACTGTTCATAGCTCTCTACAGTATTTCTCACTCTGCTCATATTGCATCACTAAAGTACATATTTTACACTAATTCACAATTCATCATGGTTTATTGTTTAACGGTTTTTTTAAAAGTCTCATTTTCTGTTGATATCTACATGTATATACGTAACGCCTCACTAAGTCACTCGGGCTTATCACTCCATTCTTTTTTGGCTCACTATCTCAGATTTAGGATACATGATTTGAAAGGAACTAAAATAAAGCGATTGATGTGCATCAAGTTATGAGTACTTAGTTCTCTTACTTTGCTTACTAGAATAGTTCTTTTAATAAATCTTGAAATCTACTACATGTAATGGTGAATTTGGCTATTTTTGTGTTGTTAACCTTTTTGAACTTATATGGTCCTATATATATGTTACTTGCATTTATATTCTATCTCAGCTTTCGTTGTGTTATAAGTGACTACTTATATAGTATCGATTAAGAGGTTCGGATTAGGTATCAATCGCGAAGATAGTTTCTTAGAACAATTGTTAGTGGACCCAACCACGTAGAAAGGTCCTAGCGAGAGGGACGCCACATACATTATATCAACATAAAGCAAGATCCTAAATTTTCTTACCTTCTCTATCTAATACAATACATCAACATAAAGTAAGATCCTAGATTTCCTTACCAACCATCAGTTTAGTACAACTAAACCTTTACTTAACTTGTCCAAGCATAAATGCTCGTACATCTGCCGACACGAAGTAATAAATGCAAAATATTTCAATTTATCTTGGAGTTTCTATGAAAATTATCATTGCTTAACAAGTTTAGCAAATAAAATGTTTTCGAATGAAATAGATCGGCATAACGATTAGTCGGAGATACGCACCACGAAATAATTAATTTTATAATCCTACAACAAATTATTCAAAGCAGTTAGTTGAATTATCTTGTATGAACCTTTTCCTAATGAACATATATCTACCCAACTCACAACCAAGTTGTCCAACGAAGAATTTTGTTGATTCTATGTAACCATATTTTAATACGGCTCAAACTAGGTGGACTATTAGATGATCAGGCCGCATGTATAGAAATGATTCAAATGAATACCTCTGTACGCAATTCAGAAAGAGGAATTAAGAGGAGTGTCCAGTATAGTTATTTTTGGTGGGGGGGGGGCAGTGATTCCTTTGTATTTATTGCAATTTGGAGTGAGAGAAATAGAGAATATTATGCCTTTATAGGTCATATGCTTCCATTAATGTCCCTGGCCCTCTTTTTATAGGGTTTGGTATTCGTGTGATTTTAAATGCATGCACCAAGAAGCAAACCTCTCTTTCTTCTTGATCTTAGTCTTTAAAGTCCAGAAAAAGTAACACCATTTCCCCATATATGTTTTCCCTCACAATTACACTTTCTTCTCCATTGTCTCTACCTTTGGAATGCATTCTTCTATGATTAATTTGCAAGATAAAAAAAATCAAAAAAATGAAGAAATACTGCAAGAAGGGCTTAGTCCTAGTGCGTCAGTTCCTTCCCTTCTTTTCCCTTATTTAAATTATTTATCATCCCCGTAGAGAGAAAATGCTGAAAAGGTCACTGTGATGTTGGCTCGGCTCACTCAGACGAGAGTATCTTTATAACCTATTATGACAAAAGGCTATAATGCTTGGAGTTTATCTGCATTTTGATTGACCCGTGCCAATATCTTAGTGCTTTTTTCATGTATGTATGAATGTTTTGCTATGCAAGAAGCACAAAAATGTCAATAGTCAAGCATTGAGGGTTGAATTTTTATCAGAATTCGAGTTAAGGTATAAGAATGACATTGTTTACCCCAATGGCAATATTATGTAGTATTTTGTTTTTGTTTTCATTTGTTTAGTTTAGGTGTGTTGTAGATTGAATAGAATTCCACATATCCGTTTTTACTTAAAAAAATTTCATCTTATTTACTCTTAAAAGTTGATCTCCGTCAGTTGAATACTTGAGTCTCAAAGTTTGTAATACCGATTTTTTTATACTAATATTATTTGGATCTCTCTTTCAACAAAGAAGGATAAAAAAAATTGAATATTTAAATATAGATTAAGTTTGAACTTCACATATCTATATTCTTTTGTAGGGTAAAATTCATTTTGATTCCACATTTTTCAATCAAAAGCAAAATAGTCCTCCACTTTCTAATTTTCTTCAATTTTATCCTTTTGATTACACTCTAGTGGCAATTTTCGATTAAAAAGTAAATATTGACCAAAACACCCTTAATAAAACTTACTATATTCAAAATTCAAATTATCCTATACTTTTTAAACCAATTTCAAAATCATCCTATGCTTGAAAATATATACTAAACCCTTTTTTTTTTTCAAATATCAGATGCCATTATCTATATTAATGAAGACTAGCATGCTTTAAAGCTAATACTCCATTCAATATAAATAAAAGATAATGTTGAATCCAACATTTGGATGATTTCAGTTCCAATTCTGTTGACATCATAACATTCAATTTGAATTTTACTAATTTATGCTTTCATCATGAGTTGGTATTTTATTAAGGGTTTTTATCACGGGATACTCCTGTGTTAGTTCCAATTAAATCAAAAAATCTCATAAAATAAAAATGAGTATAAAAGACCCTATGAATTGTAAAATTTATTAAAAAAGACCCTCCATCGACAGTTTAAGTTACACGCGTGATTTCTACATCTAGGATCGTGTTTTAGACCTGTAAAATTACTCTTTTAACCTTTTGAAATTGAACACTATATTTTTAAAAATTAATAAGGTGAACCTTCTATTTTTTAAAATTAACAAGGCGAACCCTCAATTTTTAAAAATTAGCAAAGTGAACTGTCTGTTTTTAAAAATTAGTAAGATGAACCCTTAATTTTTTATTTGTTTGCAACGTGTCCTGCAAATTGACAGTAAATATTTAGGAAATTTCGAAAGTTAGCATTTTGTTTCCAAATCGATTTTCCGCTCTTTTATTTTCTATAGGAAGATTTTGGTAGGAAATGAGAGAAAATGTGATATTATTCTTTAAATAATTAATAAGGGGTAAAATTGGCACTTCATGCTAAAATTTTCAGAAAATGTCTCCAAGGGGCGGTATCCTAATTTTAAAAAATATGAGAGTTTTAATACAAACTTTTATAACACAGTGGTTTTTATGCTAATCAGGCTTAACACGAGGGGTTTTATAAATTTAACTCTTTTATTAATTTTAAACACAACGAAAACTGATAAACAAATAACAAATTCTTCTCTCTATTTCTTCAGAATAATGAAAACCACATTAATTATATACATACATAATTAACATGTTACAACATTATTATCAATCCAAAAAATTAACATCTCTATCCAGTCTATCCAATCATATTTTTATTTTCACACAAAAATCAATATTTATATAAAAACAATCTAAAAAGATAAAATAAAAATAATCTCAAATTCAAAATCTTTCCACCAAATGCATTTTTAGAGAACAAAACTAGTTATATAAAACTAGTTATATATATATATATACACACACTAACTCGCTTATTTTTTGCCGCCTTCATCCTTTTAGGAACTCAAGTACTCAAAACTCATTTTTTCATTGCCTCAATGAGACTGATTAGCATTGTATTGGCCAGGTCCGTTTCGCATCGCGGGAGTATGCCTCAATCTCCGTTAGTTCTGCTTTGAAATTTTTCCCATTCCTTATTTGAGGTTAAACCTGCTCACCATTGACCTTTACTATGATTTAAATGCTTGTAGAGTAAAAGGAAAAAATATAATTTTAGAATTGTATGTTGTACCCTCTGACAATTTTAGGACAATAACTTTTTCATTTGCAATTTCAGGACATGAATTTGTAACTTTTTGGCACATTTAGGACTTTTTGCCTCAGGATTTGCAAAGGCGCCGGAGAAATAACAAAATTGGCCTGAATTTTTGATCGGCGGCAACATAAATGGGTTTATTTTACAAGTCAGCATTCAGGTGGTGCCTTGTTGGCAATTAAGTTGAGTTGGCAAGATGCATAGGATGAAATTGGGGCAAAAGTGTCAATTCACATAATCATGTGATACCCAATTTCACATTTGATATACGTACGCACTCAGAAATCAGATCAAAACCCCAAATCAAATTATAGAAAATCTAGGGTTTTCTTCTCACTCTCAATTGTCCACATATCCCGAAATCGAAGCATACATTCTTGACCTGAAAGAAGAATCGAGGCATACATTCTTGATAATAGGTTAGTGGTAGCAAATGCCTCAACATAGAGAGGAAGAACGTAATTCCTTACCCCTACCACGCTACAGTTTGTATTTCAAGTCCTATCCGTAAATATATGTATTTTTTTGAGTGCTTGTCTTTGTTTTCTTCAAATTTTCCAGTGTTTAAGGCGTAGGGTTCTATAAAGTAATGAATGGTGGGGTTTGGGGAATTGAGTTTTGTTTATGCTTTGTGGGAAAAGGTTGTGGTTTTTCTCATTTGTGGTCCCATTGTTGTTTGCCCTTTTGAACTTATTTTGATATGTAGATTGGGATAGATTACTATTTTGGTCAGTGGACCAGTGTTGGATATTATTTGTTTTATATCATTAAATGGGCATGCTTACAGTACCAGTGTGTGCTGTTTACCTAATTTTTTTTTTATTTTTTGTACTCTATGTCGCAAATTCTCAAAGTAAATTCATCACTTTGAGCGTGCACTGTGGGGGTAAGTTTACTAATGGTCCAAAACCCTCATATGTTGGTGGAAGTGTGTTTAAAATTGATTATGTGGATGTTACATGTCTGTGTCTTGGTGCAATTGGTGTTTTCTGAGATAAGGTAGCTTCTGTGAGTGGTCGTGAGTGGTCGTAAGTGGTACTACCATAGCGTTAAAAATAGTTTTGTATTTATTGGTAATGATAATGGGACTACGTGATTTTTGTGAACAAAAACTGGTATCCGTGAGAGAAATTCACATTTATGTTGAATGTAGTGGGAAATGGGGGTTTAGTAATGAAGGTACTAGTGGGGAAGGGGAGATTAGTTTTGGAGGTGCTAGTGGGAAGTGGGGGTTAGTTCTGGTGGTGCTAGTGAAGAAGGGAGGGTTAATGAAGATGGTGGAAGTGTTAATGCAGAGGGTGATATAGTGGAATATAGTGACGGGGATTATGAGAATGAGGGTGAAAGTGAAGATGATGTTTTATTTGATGAGTTTGTTGATTTAGAGAAAGCATGGGTGGGTGAAGAAGCAAATGAGGGTATTAGCAATGAAAATGTAAATGAGAAAGATGCAGTGGTTGCTGATCATAATGCGAAAAAAGATGTAAATTTGAGTGAGGATGACTTAGATAGTAGAAAGGATTCTGATGAGGAGAGAGAGGGGTGTAGTTTTCCTGTTTTCTAACCCTGATCATTTGTATAGTCCTAATTTTATTTTGGGGATGAAATTTGATGATAAGAATGAATTTAAAGATGTTGTTTATTTACATGCCATTAATGAAAACAAAAATATTGTGATAACAAAGAATCACAAAGAAAGGATGTATGCAAAATGTGTTAACCCTCAGCGTTATTGGAGGATACATGCTTATATTAGTGAAAAGTGAATCATCTTTTCAGGTTGCATTACTTAATCCTGATCATACTTGTATGCCTGAGTATAATGTGAAGCATGTAAAGACTTCTTGGTCATGTAAGAAGTACCTTAATAAGTTTAAGGCCAAACCAACTAGGGATGTAGAGGGTTTTAGAGTTGACATAATCAATGAAATTAGGTACCACATTTCTGTACCTCAAGCATATAGAGTAAAGAGAAAGGTTGTAGATATACTACAAGGCACTCCTAATAAACAATTTAAGCTTATTTGGGATTACATCAATGAGGTAGAAAGAACAAATCCTGGTACAACAGTTATTCTAGGGACTGATGACAATGCTGGTGAGAATAGATTTGGCAGGCTGTATATTTGTTTGTATGCTTTGAAAAATGTATTTTCAGTAGGCTGTAGGGCTTTAATTAGGGTGGATGGGTGTCATTTGAGGGGGCCTCATCAGGATATAATCTTAACTACAATTAGTATTGACCTTAATAACAACATACTGCCAATTGCCTATGCAGTTGTGAGGAAAGAAAATAGGCAAACATGGGAATGGTTTTTTACTTTGTTAAAAGTTGACTTGGGTATTGATAGTTATTATGAATACACATTTATGAGTGACAAACAAAAGGGACTGATCTAGGCTTTCTATGAAGTGTTTCCTAATGCAGAACATTGGTTCTGTGTTAGACACATGCTGAACAATCTTGTGAATGTTGGATTTAAAGGAGAATCATTCAAAACTACATTGTGGAGGTTAGCAAAAGCAAGCACTGTAAATGGAAGATAAGAGTGGGTTCCCACTCATTATCCAGCTCTACTGCCACCACTCCATAAAAGACATGTTGGGAGGCTATAAAGAGCAAAAAGAAGAGAGTCTGATGAAGTACATCAGAAAAACAAGAAGAAAGGAAGGGGAAAACCACTTAGCACTACAATAGGCAATAGGTTGGAAAGACAACAAGTAACAGTAAAGTGCAAGCAAATGTGGAGTCCTTAGTCACAACAAAAAGGGTTGCAAAGGTGTTGATTTTGAAGTGGGTCTAGAGGAGCAACAAGAGACAATTGACATGTCCCAAGGTACTCCAGTAATTGAGATACAAGAATCTCAAGTAAGGGCTTCTTTGTAATTAATGTGAAGTATTTTTATAATATATTAATCGAATCTTTTTCCATTTATTTTGCAGGTACATGGATCTCCAAAGTGCCAACAAAATCAATTCCCCAACCCACAATGTATGAAAAACTTCAATCAGGACAACCACCAAGTCAAACTACATTGAAACTCAGAGCAAGATGTGAATTACCAATAGGCAAGAAGTTCGTTAGCTTGGCTAAGTTGTCTGCTGCAGTCCAGAAAAAAGGAATTGGAATCAACACTAAGGGAAAGAGGAAGAAGTCTGGGAAATGATCGAAGATTTTCTTATCTTTTGAACTATACTTTTGAACAATTGTGGTGTTGTCATTTATGCAATGGTTTTTGCAGTAGGCTTTTGAACAATTGTGGTTTTGTTATTTTGAACAATGTTTTGCAGTAGTAGATTGAACAATTGTTGTGATAGTGTTTAACTTTGTAATCACCTCATTTTGTATACAATCAGCTGATGGAGAAAGGCAATGTTATCCAATGACTATGAATATGAAATTTCATTCTGTCATATTGGTATAGGTCTTGCAATACCCTTTAATTGTGACTTGTGAGCAAGGACATTATTATCCAATGCCAATTTTTTGAGTGCTTAACAGGAGACATGGGTAATGACATTATTATCCAATGCCAATTTTTTGGAGAATTTAATAGAAGACATTAATACAACATAATTTTGAGTTAATAAATGCATAACTACAACAATATAACAAAATAATTTTCATTACAATGAAAGAACACGTTACAGTTAACTACAACAAACACATTACAATTAATTAACTACAAAAACCAACAACACCACATTAAGTTAATTAAAACAACAACATACAATGTTTTCTTCAACCAACAACACCACATTACATTTAATTAACTACACATAACAAAAAGACTCAAACCAACAACAACACAATGATCAACCAAGACACTACAACAATAAGCTTCATCATCCCAAGTTTTTTCTGGAGCTTTTTAACCTCCACTTCGAGACCATCCTTTTGACAACATAACCTTCTAACGAATCTTCGACTACTATCACACATTACTGGATCCTCCTATAAAAAAAAGCCACAACCCCTCCTCTGCATCAAAGCTAAGAAAATAATGTTACAAGTTTTACATTTTTTTGAAATACAAAAAAAGCTTTAGAACTTAGAGACTTACTTTCCAATCAGGGCAGCCCCAAAACCTCCGGCCAAGGTTATCATCAGTTGAGGATGTTTGGAGAATTGCACTTCTTCCACATATGCACGTACGAGACATGGCTCCAGCCATAGACGATGCAGACAAAGACATTCTCTTTAGACCAAGAGAGCTATTTTTTATCTTTGTGTTTTTAGATTTTCCCCACTCATTTATCTGACATTAAGTTAGCCTCTCAATCTAACTACACTTTTTTGGACCCAACAAAGGGTTTTGGAGGGAAATGTTTCTTGTTTTCCCTCCAAAAGTAACTTCTATTAGTTGGCCTTTTTATGTGAATTGTGAGGTAAATAATTTCCATGTTAGATAACTAAAGAGCCACATGGCAAACACATAGGATTTAAGTCATCTCGTGGCCTACCACGTGACTTTTCCCAGCCATATACGTCGGAAGTCCTAAATGTGCCAAAAAATTACAGATTCATATCCTGAAATTGCAAATAAAAAAGTTATTATTCTAAAATTGTCAGAGGGTACAACATAGAGTCCTAAAATTATAATTTTTCCAAAGTAAAATTTATCCACACAAGTCATGCTAGAAATTTTAAGAAGTGAGTGTGGGTAGTGTATTGTTGAGGTGTTAAGCTATGATTGGAACGTCCAAGTTATTTTAGTGAAGGATTTGGATTAATTGGACTTACAGAAGATCGGATAAGCCAAGTAATTAGAACTCGCTGGTTTAATTTGGAGTGTTTTTATATTACTAGAAATGTTGTTATTAGGGTTGCAGCCCAAGTGGTTGGGGTTCAAACCGGCACTAGTACCCCCCTTCTCGAATTACTGCATTTATCCTAGTGATCCACAACCAATGAAAATTTTTCTTTTGCTTATCCCTATCCCTAGGAGCCGAAACCAAAGATCTTATTTTCTGTTGAGTAATAGTTCGAGTAAGCCTTGAATGAGCCCCTCGAAAACTTAATGCAAATAGATGAATTTTTGTTCTATGTCTTCGGGCTATATATTCGCGTTTAATTCTGGTCATTGAATAAATAAAACTTTAACGAATAACTAATTGATTTCTTCTCTTTCAATTATTCTTTCCCCCGTCCTGGTCTATTAATAACCAAATAGATTTTTCTGATGTATAAAATACAAATTCCAATAGCTTTGGCTACTATAAACTTCCCAACCACAATTTTTTCATTTTTCAGGTATTTTATTGCAAATACGAAAGAAATATAAATTTAATGGATAAAGAAATAGTGGGTTCCATCGTTTCTATGGTTACTTCTTAAACGGTGAGGTCTTCTCTATACACCAGAGCCCTTATTTCATTTAATCAATGTTTTTGGTAACCCTCTTGTTCTCTCTCTCTCTTTTCCCTTGAGTGAGTGTGTGCATATGTGGGAGTGTCTTTCTAGTTGAAATCTATATGGTCCTGCGTTAATTGTAATCAAAAAAAGAAATGTTGTCTTCGGGGCCACAATTGTCATTTCCAACATTACGTCACACTCGGTGCAACTGCAGTTCCAAGACTCGTGCATTCATCAGCTAGCTTGAAATTATGGAAAATTGTAATTTTAGTACACTAAATTTGGCTAGTTGCACATTTAAGATAAACAAAATTTGGAATTGCAAATGTGATATAAAAGATATAGGACTTTGGCCGCCGGAGGGACAAATTTGATGGGAAAATCACACGTGACTATCGGGTTGCACGTACGTATAAGATTTTACTAACCAGTAGGTTGAGGGGAAAATTCTTGCCCAAACCCGGCTTGGCCGCACTCAACCAATCATATAGCAAGTGTTAATACACTTGTCATGTGATTGGTTACTCTCCCTAAACTGTACACCAATCACATGACAAGTGTAAAACACTCACCACCTAATTAGTTATGGTGTGGCCGAACCCGGTGCGGGTAAGAATTTCCCAGGTTTGAGGTGGTGTATGACATGTATTAAATATACACTGTTTTAGGTACTAATGGAAATTACAATACACGCTTAACTTCGGATGGTATAAGATTTGCGACTCTCTACTTGTTTGTACCAAAAAAAGACCAACTCTTACTTCCAATATCTATATTTTACTTCGTTTTGTTCTCGTGAACATTTATTTTCACTTTTTCAACCATTTGTTGCCCTTTTCACCTGTTAGAGCCTGTTATGACTCCAATTCGTCACTAAACAAGCTAGAGTTGGTTGGGAGAGAGTAAATGAAAGAAGTGGGATTGAATTCTTGCCTCATATGAAGATTAATGAGTTACAGTACTGTGATAATAATGAAGAGGGGAAAAACTTCTTCGCAGAAATTGTTTGCTAGCAAAGGGAGGGGCAGGCCGCAGGGTTTTTTTTTTTTTTTGGGTTTCCACCACGGTATTCCTCCGGCCGTTGCGGGGTCGACTTTTAATTTTTTTTTTTAGCCGTCTAACAAGGATTCCCTATTAAATACTCATCTTCTTATTCACTCCACCGCTACTACTTGTTTCCAACCTACATTCATTTTTGTGGGTCATGAACATGTACGCATTAAAAATCACAACAATGCAACTGACTTCACAAAATCTTTTTATCAGTCGAACCTTTATTTCTTTTTAATTTTTGTCAATTTTAGGCTTTTTAGCTAATTTTAACAGGTGCGAGTAACAATTATGCAAAAATATCCGGAACAATGAGCACCTTTAGTTCAACGTTGGCAACACGAACTTCGGATATAAAACACAATTTAAAATTGAGTCTCTCGATATAACAATCCTCCATTATGGGCTAAACCCAATTGCACATTCTTTAATCACTCAGACAAATTATTGAAGGCGTCATAATAAAGATGATTGATCAAGTGGGAGATGAGACAACCCAACTATCTTATTGGACAAATTCGAAAGTGGGTCACTTTTCCATGACATCCAACACTAGTTTAGTCGAAAGATTCAATCTTTGAAATGGATATGATGAATAAAAAGTTAACCATAGAGAATCAGACAACCAAGGGGTGATAGAAGCAAAGTTGGCGGCCTCGTTTGAATCCACGTCGACACTCATTACAAAAATGGTGCCTTTTTATTTTTTTCATTTTTGTTCTAGCTTCATTTCATGCAAACTGCCCCAAAAAATATCCACAGAAATATACATACATAGTCATAGATACTCGAATCACGCCCCCACCAACTCTTCTTCTGCTTACTTTATTTTATGTCGTTTCTTGTTGTGTGTAAATGACTGGAATCTGGATCAAAGTGCATATTCCTTGAGTTATATGTGTTTCTTTTTGTGGTGGGTTTGAAGTAAATAACTTCTTTTTTCGATGGGAGATAGTGAGAGCTATAGCAGCCGGCAATCTGAGTGGTCACCGGTCCAAAGCCGGAAAAGAAAGGAGAAACTTGAAGTTTTTCATCAAGTGTTGCAGAGGTTGAAAGAATTGGATGTTAAGGAGGCTGCTGAACCCGGGATTGAAGATGAGTTGTGGGCTCATTTCAACATGCTGCCTCTTCGGTAAATTTTGCTTATTTTATCTTTTTTGGGAATTATATTAATTCATGACCTGGATAACTCCATTTTTGCTTTGCCCTTTTGATTGATTTGAGTTGTTTTGGGAGGTGGCGGATGGGAAAGGAGAAAAGGTCCCTGTTGAGGCTGGTTAGAATTGGATTTATGAATAGCCAAGAATTTATGAGAAGGAGAAAAAAGTTGAATATTGATGGATTTGGATGCTCGATTATGAAAAATGCAAAACAATAAGTAATGAAATTTCCAGTTTCTTGGTAAGATCACTAATTTGCTGGAACCTGAAGAATTGCCCTCCCCTTTTTCTTGTTTTGAAGAATTGCTGTATTGGTTATTAGACGTTGTAATTTGTATATTGGATGTTTTTTTCAAAAAGTTATAATTCTGCTATTGCAAGTTTTCACGATAAATTTCAGTTGGATCAACCATGCTACTCAGAAAAGTTAAATTGAGAGTGGCAGACATCAACGAAATAAACATTGTTCAATGAATTCTGGAGCTTGCAATTTTATTGGTGATGAATATGTTACTCATAGTTCAATGTATCCTTGTTTGAATGGATCTTAGTACACCAAGAGTACAAGATTGTGGTGATTAAAATGTTTCTGTTAATCCCACTACTGTAGTTATGCGTTGGATGTTAATACTGAACGGGCAGAGGACGTCCTGATGCACAAGAAATTATTGAACATGGCACGTAATCCTCTCACCAGACCTGCAGTTGATGTTCGCCTTGTGCAGGTATATCCTAGAATACATTGCCATAATTCTAAGTGTCTTAATATTACTGCATGGTTACTCTGTCAAAATTGCCAAGGAATATGATTTATGGCTGACATGAGAAGATAAATTGCATGTTTTATGTATGAACGTGCACTAATGTTAAGACAACTTGAATGGTTTCTCTCTAATGCAGGTTCGTCCAACCTGTGATGGAAATCTTGGCAGCTCCGTTCACTCAAGCTTCACTAAGCGCGGGGATGTTCTCCAGCCAGATAGGTATGAGAAAGGGGGCTTAATTACATCAAATGGTGAAAAGATTTCATTCTCTGAAGTCTGGCAAAGTAATTATGAATTTATTATGAAACTAGTATGTTAGTATCCTTATTATTTTTAAATTTGCAGCCTTCACCCACCACCTGCATTTGGCCTGTCAGTGAATTTTGAACTTGCCTTTGAAGGAAATAATTTTGATGGTCAAGATGGGAATAGCTCTGTGAGTAGGAAATCACACTTTTTGTGGTAATATTCTGAAAGGTTTGATCCAGTTTGAGCTTTCTTTTCTATGTTGTTAGTCAGTTAATTTGTTGCTGAACTGTGGGCTTCAGCTTAGTAGAATGAATATGGAGTGGATAATGAATTAATTCGTCATCTCTTCTGATTTTCTCAGGCCACTGCATGAAATAACAATTTCAACAAAAGACAAACCCAAGCTCCTGAGCAGGGTAATGCCTCTGCATTTAGGAGTTTTGTTTTATTAAATGCTTCTTGAATCCGTGTATTCTAGTATATAATTTCCAAGTAAGCCATATTTTGGCTGGTGTTTGTTCGTTATCGCTGGAGACAGCATTTGATAAGCCATTGTGTTCTTTTCTCTGGTTTCTTGTGCTAGATTTTGAATTTGTTAAACAGCTAATGCATCTAACCTAATCAGTTATTTTATCCTATATACATTTAAATGATTTCCAGACGGGTCTTTCTTCTATTCAATTTTCAGTTAACTTGCCTGATGTCTGAGATTGGGTTGAACATTCAAGAAGCTCATGCTTTTTGCACGATTGACGGTTATTCATTGGATGTCTTTGTTGTTGATAGTTGGGAAAAGGTACATCCTGTTCTCTTTTAGTGGGAGCACTATGAATCAGCATTTGTTTTAATAAGTCAAAATTTTTAGCCAAAGAAAGCTATATCCACGAAATTGTAGTGTAGTTAGGCAGCGGATATAAGATATGTAGATTTTTGTGTCTTTCTAGTGTAGATCTACCTTCCAAAGAACTCCAAATCCATGAAATTGCAGTTCAATAAGTTAGTGCTTGTAACATTGATGATTTCATTTTTCTACTTTTACCTTGCCTTAATGGGGTTGGGTTGCCACTTTCTTATTTATTTAGTTTTTTTGCTTGAGTCGTGTTGGGTTCATGGTCTCTAGTTTTTCAACCCATAAGCATGTATTGCAGATGCAATTATTGTATCCTGATTTTATCCTTGCTCCTCCAGTATGTCGCAAGTTGTTGATTTTCCTTCTTACTGCAAATTCTTAGGGGATTGGCCATCTCAGAAATACACTGGTGAAGGAAATTCATAACATTGAGGTAAAAAGACACAAATTATATGTAGAGATCATCATTTCTGTTTTGTTTGAATATGTAATCATGAAATCCACTGCAGAATCAATCAGCTTCTAAACAAGAGCTAGTATCAGTATCTCCTGCTGGAAGGCAGGGGCAGAGAGGTTTTACGTCAACGCCGAGCCATGTGCACATTCCTTTCGATGGAAGTGATGTCTGGGAAATTGATGCCAATTTGTTGAATTTTGAATGCAAGATTGCTGTAGGGTCAAATGGGGACTTGTGAGTTTTATCAGATAATTCCTATTGATTTTACTATCAGTTAGATTGAGTCATCTAAACGTACAAGTAAATACAGGTACAAAGGTATGTTTTGCAGCCAAGAGGTAGCCATCAAAGTTTTTAAGACCGAATGCCTTAATGAAGACATGCGGCGGGAGTTTACCCAAGAAGTATACATTTTGAGGTTAAATTTCTAATGTGTGCTTGCTCTTGTTTTCTTTATTTCACCTGTACAAGGTGGTGTACAAGGTGGTGTCTGGTGTTTATCAAAAGCTGAAAATAAATATAAAAGAAGCCATCTTGTAGCTTATGCTGATTTCTTGACTATGGACAGTGACTTAGATATGGGTACTCTTGAATCATTGGGCTCATTACATAGTTCAAAGTTGATTTATATACTATTACAGGTTGGCGAATGCTTGTGTCAGCTAAGAACTACCATCTACTTAGATGATATGCTTTTTATGATCAAGACAAGTGACTCCTGAGAATATATGCCCGGGCACTGAGTATTATTAGATATGAGATTTCGAGACCCTGTTATTTGATATCAAGGCGCTTAGGTTGATTATATTTCTGTGGCTTTACTGTTTTCTCCTAGACCGGTGTCTCTCTGCATGTACCTTAACATTACTGGGAATATAGTTGTTCCATCTTATGGTTTGATTTTATAGGAAAAAATTTGTACGTTTATTCCTTTCCATTTCTGTGCAAGCATTTGATGTCTTTGTACTTTCTGTGCAAGCATTTGATGTCTTTGTACTATTCAGGAAAATTCGGCACAAAAACGTCGTACAATTTATTGGTGCATGTACTAGGCCTCCACTCTTATGCATTGTTACTGGTAATATGGCTTATTTTTTGATGCATTTCATTCCAGCAACCATGTTTGCCTCTGCGGTTCAAGGAGTGTGCTGTAGTTGGTTTCTTTAACCTCTACTCTCTTTTCAGAATTTATGTCTGGTGGAAGTGTGTATGATTTCCTGCATAAACAAAAGGGTGTTTTCAAGCTTCCAGCTATACTGAGAGTTGCAATTGACGTTTCTAAGGGAATGAGCTACTTGCATCAGAATTATATAATCCACAGGGACCTAAAGGCTGCCAACCTTTTAATGGACGAAAACGAAGTAAGAAATTATGAGGCCCCTGACTGATTTATTTGTCCTCACATGCGTACATGCAATCTTGGGCTGTTAGGATGTTAGCATATAAGAGTTATATGCCGTGCAGGTGATTAAAATTGCTGATTTTGGTGTTGCTCGAGTGCAACTTCAGTCAGGAGTTATGACAGCAGAAACTGGAACCTATCGCTGGATGGCTCCAGAGGTGCACTCATCATTTTATTTTATTTTTTCTATTCTTTTGTTTTTTGTTTCCCTAATAATTAATCCAACCTACTAAGTGTAGTGAATTCGTTGGTCCGGTCATTTTAATTCTAGAAATGCATTTCTCTCTACTTATTTGTCCAATAAGCCGTCAAACCGTTTACTTGTGCTTCTTTTGCGGTGATTGGAAGGTTATTGAGCACCGGCCATATAATCATAAAGCAGATGTTTTCAGCTTTGGAATTGTGCTATGGGAGCTTCTAACCGGGAAGGTTGTATATTGTATTAAGAATGAGCAAATCATTTTATTTTAGTGTTCATTATGATTTTTGTGTTAATTTGCAATTGCACTCACACAGCTATAGGCCTAATAGTCACTTTCCTTCATCTCGAATTACCAGATACCCTATGCACAATTGACCCCCTTGCAGGCAGCAGTTGGCGTTGTCCAAAAGGTAAAATATCTTACGTAGCTAAGTCTTTCTTTCCAAGTGTTGGATTTTAAGACAAGTTGAGTTGCTTACTTGCTTTCTGTTGAATATGAATGAACCACACTCGACAGGGTCTAAGGCCAGCAATACCGAAGCACACCCATCCATTGGTAGTGGAATTGCTCGAAAGGTGTTGGCAGCAAGAACCATCTTTAAGGCCTGAATTTTCTGAAATTACAGAGATTCTGCAACACATGGCCAAGAAGGTGTGCTGGACCCGGCGCTCTTTACCCATTATCCAATAATGTTTAAGTTATTTTGCGTTTTAATTCATGTCATTCTCTTCTCTTCACCAGATTTTGGAAGAAGAGAGGGTTAGCAAAAAGAGAAATCTGGGAGAAACATGTCAACTTATGGACGACTGGTCGCTGAAGAGGCAAGAAAATGAAAATGCTGCATGAGATACAAAACTATGTTCCGTTGGGTACTCTTTCTAAGACAAAAAATCATCGATCAGAGAGTAGAAAAGCAAGACGGGTTCTATTAACTCCAAACCGGAAAGTAAAAAGAGGACAACAAGCTCACAGGATCGGCTTCTGAGGTGAACTTTTAACACATTATAGAGTCCGAACCAATGCCGTTAGGATCCACAAGGTTGTATAGTTTCACTAGGTTCTTTCGAAAACACAGGAATCAGGATCAAGGATCCATCCCCTTTTGTATGATAACATGGGGTAGTTATAACTAAAGTTGTACACCAGACGTATGTATTATGTTTTTATATGCATAATTAAATTGGAGTTCCGCTTTCTCTATTTACTCCTCTCCTGCTGCTTTTGTTTGTTGGCAGTTGCAAACACAGCGTGAACTTGTGTACAAAGTGCATACTTCGTTAATGTTTTTGATGATGTTTTGAAACGTTGGCCCTGACAAGCTAACTACTACAGATTGATTATCAAGAGCAAATATTTGTGAAAACCACAAAAAGTTTTCTCAATTGGATTAAGAATTTGTCTTAATTGATATCGCAATTTCTAAGTACATTTGTAGTCCTGAATCCCAAACGCTAAGAATATTAAAATCCATAACTAAGTAATTTATCATTGTATATTGTTGTCATAAATTGGGTTGGAGATTTATGAGTAGGCAGTAGCGTAATAATTCTACACATCCAAACGCTACTTTGATCATTTATGGTTTCCTAAATAACTTGCATTTATTGTGCAAATTCATTGACATAACTCGAGATGTAAGATTATGTATTTTTACTTTTCGTGAAATATATAATATAATACTGACTATATCGTTTTCAAAATTATTGAACTTGAGTTTGTCTTGTTGGAACTAATTTTGGATAAATCACTCATCGGCAAGTCCTTTCTACATATCTCTCCAATTTCATATATTTAAAGTTTGAACCTGTTACATTGCGCTGGTAGTATATGAGAAATGATATGCTTCCAACACCATTAAGAGCAGTCGACAAAGTAGGTGAGGTACGAAGAACGTTATTTTTATTCTCCAGTTTGATAGAACAAAAAATAATTACAAATCTTACTTACCTAAAAGATTGAATTTAATTTCTACTATTGAATTAGATTTTCATTTCGATGTGTATTTAATTAATATAATTGGAGCATTGAATCCGATAAAATTGAGAAATTAAAATATCATTTGTAGATATCATGGGACAACTAAACTCCAAGAAAAAGAAGAGTCTGATAAAATTGAATGGGACTCGCGTGTGTAGAGGAAGAATGTAAATCCCACTTTTGCGTCCCAAGTCAAAACGGAGAACACAGCTGGGGTCTGGGACTTTTGTCCTAACTTAAAAAACGCGGAGGTGCGTAAACGCCGGCCACCGAAACAACAAAATAAAGACACGTATAGCAGTGTTGTTTTTGATTCTGTGCGGCGCGTTTTAAAGTATCACTCTCAGGTCACACGTAATATATGCTCTGTATAGTTTAATCCAGCCATCATCAATTTGGTGACCTGCTATTTTTCTTATGCCTTTTCGTTTGCTCCAATCAACTCAAAACATGCGTATTAGTTATTACTAACTCCACCCACCGAATAAATAAATACTAGCGTAATTCTCCTCACCCTCCTCCTCCTTTGATTGATGAGGTTAATAAATACGCAAATATATGAGTAATTAAAATATATTGTGAGATGAACCTGTTTTCTTTCCTACAAGCAATGAACTTCAAAGAAGAATTACTTGTACGAAAACTTGGTATTCATTCGGAGAGATCAATTCACTTGTAAGAAATTGTCTTATCACTTGCAAATTTATTCCGAGAATTCACTTAAAAGAAAAGTTTCTTTTTTATTGCAAAAATAATTATAAGATTATGGAATATAATAGCATAATTTATAAAAGGTAATTATTTTTAATTTGGAGATTACCTATTTCTTGTTGTGTTGACCCAAACATTTTAAAGTTGGTATGGATTATTGTGGTGTTTCACCAAACCTACTAAATCTAATAATAATAATAATAATAAAAGGATTGAATGGACAAATCTTATTGTCTCAACTGTGCAAAAATCCCTTGGAACGCGCAGTGCGCCTAAACTTTGGGGGCAGGCGTGGATTCGCCGCCATGTGTAGGGTTGGATTTAAAGAAAAATCCCTCAGCCTTTTTTTTCTTCATAATTTCAAAAACTATAGTGCACCACCTTTTTTATTGTCTGCACAACAGCTCATCACCTTCTCACCGTTATTATTTCTTTCTTTTAACTATCTGGACTGTCGCCGTAGCTCCAACCATTTTTGTAATAATAAGAAAAAGTAATAAATAATACAAGCCCCATATATATATATTTTTTTATCTTTTTTTATATCAAGATTTTGAGTTCTTGAATCTTGACCCTCCACCTCACATGGAAACACTCCGTAAATCCTTCAAATCTTCGCCATCCCACCACCGAGAAGAAGAAGAACGCCAGATTCTCTTAACACAGAAACCCACCTCCTCCGCCGCAACCATGCCGTCTTCTTCCTCCACCACCTCCTCTCCTTCCCCTCCCAAAGACCCCTCCGTCAAAATCAACGGCCACGATTCACCCAACAGAGAAACTAGCACTGGTGCTGGTACAAGTAGTACTAGTACCAATGGCACCAGCACTAACAGAATGTGGAGGGACTCCAGTTACGACTTCTCCAACGACACCGTAATGAGAGCCGCCGCCAACTCCAAGGACTTCGATTTCGTCACCGAGTCTCCGGTATCCCAACGATCTCCCTTATCCAGAATACCCGAGAGCCCCACTACTAACAACTACGACCAACTCACGCCCAGGGAGGTCCGCGTTTCGTTTCACGAGAACGTCGAACCGGCTGGGAACCGCCGGTCCAACGTCGAACCGGATGAGGTTCTCGTTTGCAGCTCCAACAGTTCGTTTCGGAGAAAATCCAGCTTGATGAGAACTAAAACTAAGTCCAGATTACTTGATCAGCCGGAGGAAATTTATCAGAAATCTCAAACTCTAAGAACCGGCAAGTCACAGTTTTTAGGAAAAGGGACGAGCGAAATTGACGAGGATGATCCTTTTCTGGAAGAGGATTTGCCAGAGGATTACAAGAAAATGAAGTTCAGTGCTCTTTCGGTTCTACAGCTGCTGAGTTTGATATTAATTATAGCGGCATTAGTTTGTAGTTTAACTATTAATGTGTTGAAAAAGAGAACTGTCTTTCAGTTGGAGCTTTGGAAATGGGAACTAATGGTTTTGGTGTTGATTTCGGGAAGGTTGGTTTCTGGATGGGCGATTAGGATAGTGGTTTTTTTCATTGAGAGGAATTTTCTTTTGCGAAAACGGGTTCTTTATTTCGTTTATGGGTTGAGGAAAGCCGTTCAGAATTGTGTGTGGTTAGCGCTGGTTTTGATCGCTTGGCAGTGCATTTTTGACAAAAAGGTTGAGAGGGTGACGCGAGGGAAGATTTTGCCATATGTGACTAAGATTTGGGTGTGCCTTTTGGTGGGAACGTTGATTTGGCTGCTAAAAACTTTGCTTGTTAAGGTTTTAGCATCATCCTTTCACGTTAGCACGTTTTTTGATCGGATTCAGGAGTCCCTGTTCAATCAATATGTGATCGAGACCCTTTCAGGGCCGCCATTGGTTGAGATTAAGCAAGAGAAGGAAGAGGAGGAGCGGGTGATGGTTGAGGTTCAGAAACTTCAGAGTGCAGGGGCGACTATTCCAGCTGATCTCAAGGCCAATATGTTTCCCAAAAGTGGAAAAGTCATTGGTACTCCAAGAAAGAGTCCCATGTCGACGGGTGCTAGGAGTCCAATGTTTTCTAAAGTGATGTCCAAGAAAGAAGAGGAGCATGGCATCACTATTGATCATTTGCATAGGCTGAATCAGAAGAATATATCAGCTTGGAACATGAAGAGGTTGATGAACATTGTAAGGAAAGGGGTGCTCTCCACTCTAGATGAGAAAATACAGGGTTCCACTGGGGACGATGAGGCAATGGTGCATATCACTAGTGAAAACCAGGCCAAAGCTGCTGCAAAGAAGATCTTTATGAATGTAGCCAAGCCAGGATCTAAGTAAGTTCGTAATTTCCATCAAGACTTTGGCTTCTAACTCATGTTTTCGTTTTACTTTTTGATGTTGTTTCAATTTGAAGGCAGTGCAGCCAAAAGGAGCCTATGCTATCTTAAGAGATCATCCACTGGATATGAAAATTAGAGCAACACATATTTGAAATTAGTGTTAACTTCTAGCTAATAGCTATTTATTGTGTAAAATTTCTCATATAATAGCATGCCTCTGCGATCAGATATATTTACCTGGAGGATTTAATGCGTTTTATGCGAGAGGATGAGGCTTTAAAGACCATGCGTCTCTTTGAAGATGGAAGTGAGCAAAAGGGAATCAGCAAGCGAGCTCTTAAAAATTGGGTGGTAAGTAATATTATGTGAACATTGTCCTTATCGTGTCGGTACCAATCACTGAGTTGGCTAGTTTTTATTTTACATCATCTTATTGCTCAAAGTTGTTGCATCTACTTGTCCATAATGGTTGGTTGTACATCAGTTTAATGGCTAAAGTGACTCAACTTAATTTCATTAAAGTGAGTTTTAGTACCTGCATGGAAATATATTCTAGCACTGTCCTCTTTTTTCAATTCAAGTACTGTACTTTTTTCCTTGGAAGTACCTAAAAAAATTATTTTCAGGTCCAAAATCTGCTTTCAGTTGATTTATGGATATCATCACATAACCCACAAAGAGATTCTAAGTTTGTCATGAGTTTGAAAGCTAAGTTCAGTCTGAATCAGTGTAATCTCTATAGTTCGACCTGACCAACAAACCTTGTAAAAGTTGATCAAGATGGTCCAGCACATTCTACTACTAGCAAATTATCCTTGATTATGCTATAGTGCATCCTTTTCTTGAAACTTAAATTCTTCTGAACCCACCTTTTAGGCTTTGCCTGGTTTGCAATGGCATATTCTTAAAATATGACTCACATTTCACGGAGTGAAGGAAGGCCATTTCTTTTGGCTGGGGGTTATTTGTCAGCCAACCCACTCAAACGGACTGAAGTCGGTTTTTTGCGTGAAGCTACTTTTACTTCTGATAGACCATGAACTCTAGCTGTATTTAGTCTCTACTTTTGGGGACCTATTGTACTTGTCTCAATATTGAAAGGGATATGTCTTTTATATTGACTACCATTTAATGTATTTTGAGTCCCTTTTTACCACAGGTGAATGCATTTAGAGAAAGGAGAGCTCTTGCTTTGTCTCTAAATGACACCAAAACTGCGGTTAACAAGCTACACCAAATGCTGAATGTCCTTGTGGGGATTCTGATTGTTGTCATCTGGCTTCTCATACTCAAAGTTGCAACTACACACTTCTTCATCTTCTTAAGCTCCCAGCTTCTTTTAGTGGTCTTCATGTTTGGGAACACATGCAAGACAACATTTGAGGCCATCATCTTTTTATTTGTGATGCACCCATTTGATGTGGGCGACCGTGTTGAAGTTGATGGAGTTCAAGTAAGTGTTTCGGCAGCCAAAATGGTTTCTTTTTCCATATATCAGGACATGCACATATCTATAATACTGATCGTTCCAATTTCAGATGGTGGTTGAAGAAATGAATATATTGACGACAGTTTTTCTGAAGTTTGACAACCACAAGGTCTATTACCCCAACAGTGTCCTATCCACAAAGCCAATCAACAATTATTACCGTAGCCCGGATATGGGAGACGCAATTGATTTCTGTATACACATCTCAACTCCCGGAGAGAAGATAGCAATAATGAAGGAGAGGATCACGAGGTATGCGGGCATCGTCCTCTTTTCTCTATACCAATCACAACATTAATTTACCCCGAGCTACTCATAACTTAAAAATGCGTGCAGGTATGTGGATAACAGGAGCGACCACTGGTACCCAGCGCCAATGATAGTGATGAGAGACGTGGAGGACATGAACAGGTTGAAGTTTTCAGTATGGCTTTCGCACAAGATGAATCATCAGGACATGGGTGAGAGATGGGCAAGGAGAGCACTTCTTGTGGAGGAAATGGTTAAAACTTTCAGGGAGCTTGATATTGAATATCGCTTGCTGCCCCTCGATGTAAACGTGCGCAACATGCCTCCCATAAGTTCGAGCAGGCTACCATCTAATTGGACTGTCTGTGCTCCATGAGCTTAATTGCGATGTATTCTCAATTCCCTTTCAGAAAAGGCTATCTAGAGTTGTACTTAGATAGCAGTTTATGTTGTATTATAGTTTATCCAAGCTTGAAATAAAGATTATCTTTTGGCGACTAAACTTGTATGGTATTTTCACTGACTAATGTCGTCAACGTCGTTAGCCTTGTGGATGGACATTCGAAAATATGGAAAATTGTCTTTTGTCATAAAATATTTACTTTATTTGATATATGTTTGCGAGAGATATACCGCTGCTTGCGACATCCACTTGTGGTTGTGTTTGAACAGAAAAATTGTTAAATGACTTCAGATAGCCGGAATGGTGAGCGATTTCGACTATCAGCTTAAATAACAAAGAGAATAGCTTTAAAGTGTGTATTGCAAATTTAGTGTGCATGGCATTCAGTGTGTGTATCACTTTTATACAGCGCCAAGAATTCTAGGACTCTAATTAAAATTGATCATTTCCAAAACTATGGTACAAAACATCTAAAAGAGACTTTTAATGAATTATTCGTTCAATTATTCTTGGCTATCTCAAAAGTTACGATTCTAAATTTACAAATCAGGACTAAAGTCTGGAATTGGTACATTTGGTTGGTTAGGTTTGGGGATGGGTCCAATCTAGGCCCTCTCTTTTTCAATTTATTTCTTTTTAAGCGACGGATAAAGTGGCAAAACCTGTCAGTGGATAACAACTGAACAGAGTGGCAAAATTCAAGGTCTAACATAAGGCTACTGCGATCTTTTTCCGATGGCTGGTGGTGGCTCCGTGAAAGTGTACGGCCCTCCGCTGTCGACCGCCGTGTCAAGGGTACTGGCCTGTCTCCTCGAGAAAGATGTCCCGTTTCAAATCCTTCCAGTTAACATGGCCAAAGCCGAACACAAGAAGCCAGAATACGTCAAGATTCAGGTCAATTTTTCCTTCCTGCTCGCTCCGTGTTTTTCCTTTTTTCTTCTTTCAGTACATATATATTGTCGTCTTGTTGAGGATTCGTGGTGATTTGCGGGCAGCCATTTGGACAAGTACCAGCATTTCAAGATGACAGCATCACTCTGTTTGGTAAATCTTATCCGTCTTCAGTTTTCGCACATTGAATTGATGGTTGCCTTCAATTCCCAGATATATAATGTTGAGATTTATCTTTTCTTGTCTCTCAAATCTTAAATTACTGCCAGTTGTTGAGTTCTGTGATGCTTCTGAAGTTTTGGTTGCTTGCTATTGATTATGGTTCTGGGGTTAAGTTTATAATTTAACGTTTGACAGCATCTACCTTGAACGGTTCTAAGATTTGAGACGATTTTCTTACGAAATGGTAGGGCACTGGCCATTAGCTTGTCATGAAATCAAATTATTTTGCTACTTAAACATGTACATCAGCTGGGACTCAAATGTTTCTGTCCTGGAATTAAATCGGGATTTAATTTCAGTTATCGTTTCTGATCATGTGAACCAGAATCGCGAGCCATATGTAGGTACGTTTGCGACAGATACACAAGCCAAGGAAACAAAGGACTATTTGGAACAAATCCTTTAGAGAAGGCATCGATCGATCAATGGTTAGAGGCGGAAGGACAAAGCTTCAATCCATCAATCTCGGTCCTCGTGTTTCAACTAGCCTTTGCGCCGAGAATGAAGATAAAGCAGAATGAAAATTTGATCAAGCAAAATGAAGCGAAGCTTGCAAAAGTGCTTGATGTGTACAATAAAAGGTTGGGAGAAAGTAGATATCTAGCTGGGGATGAGTTCACATTGGCGGATCTTTCTCACCTGCCCAATACACACTACTTGGTGAAGGCAACCGACAGACGGGAGCTCTTCATGTCGAGGAAGAATGTCGAGAGGTGGTGGGCTGAAATTTCAAGCCGCGGGTCGTGGAAAAAGGTTGTCGAGATGCAGAACTCCCCCCCTACTCCACCAAGTGCTTGATTGAAACTTGATTAGCATAATAGCATCTAGTTTTGATCCTCGCATTACTTCAAGAAAATATAATTATTTTTAAGACTGAAACATAGGAGTTGCGATTATTCCTATCTAGTTTTAAGAATATTGTTTTCATCCATCTCTGGTATAATCGTCAATTTATTTATTCAACTATCACGGCTCGTTAATCACGTGACGAGTGCTTTATATTTGCCGTGTGATTAGTGTATAAGTTATGAAGAATGACCAATCACTTGGCAAATGTAATAAATTTCTTGTATGATTCGTTGAGTTCGAACAAACCAAGTCTATTTAAGAGTTTTCCGATATGATTGTTTTTATTCTTGTTTCAATTGTAAGGGTACCATAGTAACTTGAATTTATTTGATTAAATTAGTAATAGAGTGAAACAGTAAGAAGATGACTGAAATTAAGTTAAAATTCACAGAGATTATTCATCATTATATAATCTTTTTCATGAAGAATTGGATGGAGTCCGTCCAATATTTGTCAATTCAATATTTAAGACAAAATATGGATATTAATTAAAATATCTTGAACACTCTAGTATAATTTTTATATCATTGAAATAATTGCTAAAAGATTTTTTGTTTATTTTTAATAGTATTTAATTACCATCAACTCGCCTGAAATTACTTTTTAATTTCATCTTTTATTTTTGCTGAATTATCTATGATCATATAGGATTAGGACAATTGGTGAAAAAAATCAAAGAAATAAAAACTTGAAATTCAAATGATACTGTTCTGTTAGACTATTCATTATGGACCTCATGGTTGATATTATGGTTTTTTTAAAAAATAGAAATAAATTATTTATACTTTTATAATACCATAGGGATGCTTACTAATGTTTACCAATGTGCAAAAATATCTTTTTTTATGGACAAAAAATATAACCCTCAAGGAGTCTAGGGGAGGTCTATACCAATGCATAAAATATTGGGAGCTACGAGTCAAATATTCATAATTCAGGGATGGAGATGTAATTTTCCCAAATTTAAGCCTGCTGAATTACGACGCCGTCTTAGACGGAATAAAAACCCTGAACCCTCTCGATCCTTCACTCCTTTGTTTTGATGTTACACGGGGTAATCTGTAATACGAAAATCATTGTTTTAGTATATTGGCATTGGGGTTTCTGACGCAAGACAAAGATGAGGTTGGAGAACTGCTGGTTCTGTTCTTCTACTATATATCCAGGCCACGGGATTCAGTTTGTTCGTAATGATGCAAAGGTGAGAGCTTTCGCTGTTAATTTTGCAATGTTAACGTGAATATTCGATTTTTGTCAAAATTATTTCTTGTTGCCAAGATATGTTCAACGCCTTACTGGATAGGTATAGCATCTCTTGTTTGATTTTTTTTTTTTTTTTTTGGTGATTGATGATGTTAAAAGGGTTCACAATTTGGATAAAAGCCTATACTTTGTATTCTGTAGGACATAATACAAAAGACTTGATGACATGAAGCTAAATAACTTTTGTTAAAACACATTTGAAGCAGGACTTAAAAGATTGTTAATTTGTGTTTATGGTGAACCCTCCTTTCTGATAATGTTTTTCTAACGAAGTTAGTCATGCTTTTCTTTGTTCAAAGGTTGATGTTTTTAGGAAGGTTGCTATCTCGGTGTTTGGTTAAAATTTTCTGAAATTTCTGCGTAGTTATCTATATTGTTCACATCTTTGCATCAGTCAGATCCGGGGCTCATGCCTCGATCGGAAGGAATGTTAACAGCTTAGTTATAACCTATTTAACATATATTGTTTAATAAAACAAATATTTGGCCGGTTTTTCAGTCTTTTGAACAAAATATTGCTTTATTGGATTATTCATTGTATTGTTATGATTCTTATGTTGTTTATAATTTGATTCTGCGGATCTTTAGATTTTGTCGTTCAAAATTCCACAAAAACTTTCTTATATGTTATTCTGCAGATCTTTAGATTTTGTCGTTCTAAATGCCACAAAAACTTCAAGATGAAGAGAAATCCTCGCAAAGTGGCATGGACCAAGGCCTACAGACGGTTGCGTGGAAAGGACATGACTCAGGACTCAACATTTGAGTTTGAGAGGAAGCGGAATAGGCCTGAGAGATATGACAGGAATTTGACAGAGAACACTCTCAAGGCCATTAAGAAAGTCGATAAAGTCAGAGTTGATAGGGAGGCCCGACACCATACGAAGAGGTTCTTTTTTCTGTTGTGATTTATTAGAATTGTGTGTCCTAGATGGAATTGTTTCTATTTTAACATGCATTTGTTTAACTGGACAGGATGAAGGGAAGGAAGGCCCAGTTGCTGAGAGAGGCAACAAAAGAATTGGAGCAGAGCATTCACATGGTCAAAGCTCCTGCTGCTCTTCAACAAGAGCCCTCACTCACATTACCCAAGATCAAGGTCCAGGTTTCGCAGAAGCAAACAGAAGAGAACCGCATGGAGGAGTAATCGTATTACTTCAGGATGCTGTTTTGATAACCCATTTGCTCGTTAAGAGTTTAATGGCGTGTGAAGTGTTATTGTTTGATATGAACAGGTAGAGAAGGATTGACAATACATTTTGACAAATTATCCAGTAGAACTTTTATCATGGGAATCCTGTTGTTATTGGAACAGTCACGAGTTTGTATCGTATATAGAACACTAAAATTTAGTTAAGATGATGTTCCTTCGTTTAATATTGCTCTTGGTATATTTTTCTGTAAAGATGGGATCTAAATTTGGTTCCGGCTATACCAACATCAACCGCCAAGTGTGTCAATTAATGGCTTCACAATGGCTCATTGTAATTCTTTTTCTATATGCCTCTATCATGGCTGATGTTGGCTTCAATTTTCGCGGAAATTCAGAGTTGTCGTGCAAGTTACTGGGCTGGTGCGTAAAACATATACCATATGCCATCTAGTCGTGATTATGAGCTTTTGAAGATGTTAGGCTAGCATCCGAATTAAGTAGTACATTTATTTAAATGGGTGACAATAATTTGATAATAAAACCAATGGAAATTAAAATGTCACAATATTTATGTGGTTCGGTTGGTAGCAAGTTTATGTCTACGGGCGAATAGTGATCCTATTATAATAAAATTTTATAGAGAGCTACAACAATTAGAGAAAATATTCTTTAATTAAACCCGAAATCTAAAGAAAACAATATCACAATTCTCTTACAAATAATTTATCTTTTAAGTGTTTTTCAAATTTTTTTTTTTTCAAAATTCTCGAATAACCTCAATTGTCTCGAAAGCTCTCAAATTTCTTGATGCAAAATGAATGGTCAAGCTCATCTATTTATAGCTAAGTAAGCCTGCAAAGTGCATTTAATCGTAAAAGGATGAGTTCAAATTGAATTTTACTTCATAAGGTTTGTGGCCAATTCTCAAGAATTTTGAACAAAACTTAGCGAAGCAATTTTTATGTATTTAATGAGCTAGTGTTCTCCTTACACTTTTCGATCTCTAACCATGGACCAAGTGTCAAGCACCAAAAATTCTAGTCACCATTTACAAAAGAAATTGTAAAAGAAGAAGGAAAAACAAAGAAAGGAAATGTACATGCACTTCCCACTTCAATATTGTATGGTATGCATTAAAAAAATAAAAAAATAAAAAAAAGATGAAGTTCTTAAATATGGTATGGTATGTACCAAAAAGGATAAAAAAGGTAAAAGATTCAATATTGTATGGTAGAGGGAAAAATAATGTCCATTTCTGTACAAAAGAAAAAAGAAAGCCCATTTTTAATGTAAAACGTTCCAAAATCCCATCTTTTGGAAAACAAATCTATTTCAAATAACATATGCATGATCACTCCTCCTAAATTATTAGTTTTGTTGTATGATCCGAATTCAATAAACATCTTATTTTTTGAAAAACAAATTTTTTATCTGATTGATTGTTCTACCTAAATTAGTAGTCACAATCCTGACGAGCCGGTTCAAACCATGTTCGAGTTCAAGCCTAGTTCGTATAGTTATCAAATTAAGCTCGAGCTCAATGATTCTTATTCGTAGGCTCTCGAGCCGGCTCACGACTTTAGTGTTTTAATATTTATATAATTTTATAAATATATATATAATTATTAAAAAAATCAAGTCAAAATTAAAATTCAGTCAAAAACCTGCCCCTCCCATTGTCTTTTCTCTCTATAATGTACTCTCTCTCTGCTCACTCTCTCTTTCTCTCTCTCTCATCTCTCTTCTACCTGTCGTCTCTCTAGTCTCTCCTCTCCTGATCGTCTCTCTTGGCCCCCCCTCTCTCTAGTCTCTCCTCCCTTTTGTTACAAAGAAGAGAGCCTCCCGATGCGTATCCGCCGCCGCCACCATGGGCTTGAGAAAGAGAGGTTACTCTCAAATCTCTATCTAAAATTTCAAGTATTTTTTCTCTATGTTTTAAAAAATTTCAAATGAGGGTCTATTAGATGTCGGTTTGAGAAAGAGGGTCTATTTGTCATGGGTCTGTTGTAAAATAGTATCAAGTGCTCTATTTTCTTTAGTTGAGCAGTAATTGAAAAAAAATATTCTGATCAAAGGTGAAAAAATTGCCATGATACTTGGTGACGGAGCCAAAAGAAAGGGGGGAGGCTGGTGGTGGCTATCGTCCCTCCTATTCAGTGGCCTTGCATTGCTTTCTCATCTGCTCCCAGGCCTTCGATGTCTTCTTAACCTGGCTATCTAAGTGCTCACACTTCTTCTCGAGCTTGGGCAGATTCGAGCAACGCCTTGTTTTCCAACACTTGGGCTCGGAGGGTATCGTTTGATGGGGCCAACTCCCTAGTGAGTACCTCTGTCTCTTTGAGGTATCTGGCCAAGTTTTCAGGGACTTGATGCCTCTTCCTCTTCTCTTCCTTATATAACCTCTTGTACTTATTTTTCCCCCGGCAAAAAACACTCACCCATAGCAGAAAATGATATGAAAGTGGCACAATGACATGCAGAAGAAAATCAAGAAGAGGAGTCAGCAGGGTGAGGGAAGAAAATCAACAAGACAATTTGAGGATATGGTAAAAGGACACTTACCCTAACCAACGCATTCGCCAGATTGGTTTCAAGCTCTACCACAAAGCACTTGAGCAGTGATCGTTAATCTGAGGGGAGCTGGAGTCCCCGAAGGAGCCGAACATTCATCTTCGTGTCTGTCTTGTTGCTACCCACTCTTGTGATGTGGAAGTTGGAGGTGTGTCCCTGGAGGTTCACGGGGTTACTTGGCCCCGCATCACAATATTTGAGGACCTTCTCATCCTCATCCGATTCTGAGGGCTTAAGGCTGGCCACCCTCCTCCCCTTTCCCTTAGGGTCTGCGTTTTGTTTTTAGTCTTCTCCCGAGGTATCTTCCCTAACTACCCTCTTTCGAGAGCCTTTCGTCCCACCCTCAAGGATGGAAACCCTCGGCATCGCTTTTCGAGGGCCAGTAGGAGATAGTACAATACTTGGCAGCGTGGCGGCAAGAGTGCTAGAGGTTGCCGCTGGGTGGGGGTCTTAGTTTAGGGCCTTCCCTCGATTGGGAAGCATCACTCCCCTCGATGATTCTCTAGTGGGAGGCCCTCTGTGGAGAATGTGCTGAGCAGTTTGGGGGTGTCTGCACCTGTCCCCCCGGGATGTTCAACACAGATCTCTTTGGTGAGAGAGATTCGGGCGCCCTCAACTGAGGGGCTTGTTCTTGGACCTTGCTCTCGAGGCGAGGAATGGTTGTAGTTTGCTAGCTCGAACTCTCGCCAGCAGGTTGGCCCTTCTTGGCACCGCTTACTTTTTGGGTGACTGGCCTGTGGTAAGGAGTCACCCTTGGACGAGGAGGTTGTTCTTGCCATCTCTGCTTGTCCAACTTGGCCAGAAAAGCTTGATGTGCCTCCATCAGAATGTTTGGGCCAATATTAGAGAGAGAAATACATAAAATAAAAAAAAAAGAAAAAGAAGAAAGAAAAAAGGAGCACGAGAAGGTTGTCCTAATGTTTCTAGGGGCTAGACTACTAAGTGTTAGTAAAATGCCTCGTACCAGGGCTCTCGTTGGGGCTAGGGTCGCTAGAAGCCCTTGAAACCCCACAGGCCCTAGTGAAGTCTTTTGAAGTCAAATAGAGAGTGATCATTCTTCCCAAATTAGCAAAGTCAGCAACTTCCCCTTGTCAAAGTTGGGCTCCTCATGGTGATAGTTGTGATTAAGAACCGGGATGGGCATTAAGGCATCCCAAGTTGCCCTTGATCTTCCACGAAAACATGCTTCATTTTCCACCTCAATCCATGAGAAGATTTGAGCTTGTCCAGTATTTTGAGGTCGGTAGATTAGGCAAAGATATACAGAACCCGAGCTCATTCACTGCTACCTCACCAAGATTAGATCTCACTGACACTTCATGATCACCACCAAAGCGACGATGATCAAGATAGAGTTTGGCACTAGCTGGCTTGGGCATACCCCAATAAACTCCAACATTCTCTGAATCTATAGGGGAAATGGCAATTGAAGACTGGCTTCAAAGCGGTGGAGATTGAAGGCAGTGCACCCAGGCCACGACTCTACCATATTCTCGCCAAGGCTGGGTTTGAAGAGGGGAAATTGCACCCTGAATTCCTCCGTGATCCTCTCCATCTCCGCCAGAGTAATGTTGCTGCGAATGTCTCTCAGGAGGGAAGAAGTCTAAAATTTGCCCATTCCCCCACCTCCATGATATTCTCCATCTCTGCCGGAGTAATGTTGCTGGGATTTTTTGTAGGGGACTCATTGGGACCGGCACCCTCACCCATGCCCGCCTTAGTTTTCTTTTTTGGTTTGAGCCCAAGATTTTCAGGCACATTTCCCGGTGCATCTTCCCAAAGTAGGTCTTCATTTTCTTGCGCCCCAGGGCATTAACACTAGTCCCCAGCCTGAAACTGACTGGGAGGGGAGGCGCACCTCCCTCTCCGCCACCAAGTCCTCAGGCGTTGGGTTTGAGTTGTCAATAATTCTTCTTTTAGAAGGCATAATGGCTAGGGTTTCTAGTTTCACTTTGAAATTAGTCAGAAGGTTAGTAAGGAAGAAAGGAGAAAATAGTCACCTAGGAATGTTTCGGGTGGTTTTGCGATAAAGACGACAACTGTTACTAGCCTTTGAGGGGTGACGTCTTAACTTTTTCTTACTAAAGATCTGAGTGAAAGCGAAAGGGAAATCCCTACCATTGAATTATTTCGGTTATATATAAAAGAAGTAGGAGAGGGAATAGGCATGGGGAACTTCACCTGCCATAATTACTGAAAAGTAATGATCAGCAATTATAGCAGGGGACACGCCCCTGCCATTATAACGAAGCGCCGCTAGAGATTAAAGGCATGCGCATGCCCCACGTTCCCCAAAGAAACGCGCAAACCATCATAACTCAAAAAGGCACAACGTTTCATGTATAAAGGTGGTTCAAATTCTAAAATTGAAAAGGCGACTGGCAGTCCAAGCAGCCGAAGTAACTCTTGAGGCTGATGTCATCAATAACTCAAGAGCGGGGGCTAATGATGCACCATGCATATCCTCACCCAAACACGTCAGCATCTGTTAGTCAGCTTAAAAACTCACAAGTGTGAGACTCGATGCCCTCAAATAGACCTATTATCCTCGAGAATGTGTCCATGTGAAAGAGGGAAAGCCTCTGAGTGCAAAGTCACGAGAGGGGGAATCCGCCCAGGCTTACTCCTCAAATAAGTCCGTGGCTCAAAAGCCACGAGGGGCCTCCATGAGCCCTCAAAACATCTTATGCAAGGCAAATGAAACGGGAAAACAAGTGGCTTTAAGGCACAAAGGTGTCCTCGAATGCTATTGTATCAAGGGCACGACCTTTGTCAGATTTGACTGCCAACGGGAAAATTCTAGCTAGCAAAGCTGGCAAGCCCTATACCCACCGCCACCAAACCCACAATTGTTGCACATAGGGCCATCTTATCAGTCCCAGAAGCATTAAATGCACTCTCATAAATACAATTATTAGCTTTAAATGCCCAAGATATGCATTAAATGCAAAGTTAAGGCCCCATTAATGAGAAGTAGGGTTAGCTGCCATTTTGGAGTTCAAGAAATGACAAAAAGAGCGTCCACTTGTACTCCATGTGTCAGATCTACTAACCAACCCCCATCAACCACATCATATCAAGGGCCCTCTCTTATATAAATAGCAACAAGGCTCTCCCACTTGAGAACGAACACACAGTTAGGGCTACGCATTATCAAGGAGATTTGAGGGAGATATTGGATGCTAAAAAGTGAGAAAATTTCATCCCCCCCCCCCAACACTTGCACGAAGCTTATCAAGATTCGAATGCAAGGTTGTTACAAGGTTTAAAAATTAGTTCAGAAAGGCTACCAAATCTGCAACTAGTTCTAGCAGCAAATTCTGGTGGTAATTTGCAGGTTCCAATGACTCCCTAGCTTCTGGCAACTGCTGCCCAGATTTCGATGCCTGCTGTCCAAATTTTGATGACTTTTGGGGCAGAATCTAGCAAGGCTGGGGGGCTACACTTGGACATTCCTACAGCTGTTGTAACTGAGCCTTCAAATCAGCACAATTCGAGGGCTATTGTTGCGATTTCTCTCCTCAACACTGGAGTGACCTCAGGGCTAAATCTGGGCGCGAACCTGGCCTCTTTCTTTTAGCAAAGTAAAGAGAAAATCAACCTTTCCAACTCTGAACCAATTGTTGTTAATCACGTGAATTCCCCACATGGGGCAATTTCCATTTCCCACCCAACTGGTGTCACTAATAGGCAAAAAGTGATTAGGGGGTTTCCTTCCATAGATACTCACCTTTGTGAGCTTCAGAATGAACCTAAACTTATTGAGGGTCCAGTTGGTGATGCTCTAGATGGCAAGGTTATTGATGGAAAGGTGACCCTCACATTCAGGAACCTGTTAATTTTTGTACAACTGCAAATCATCACACAGATTTAAGAGACTTAGCTGTAATTACTTCACAAACCACTGCTTATTTGGGAGGGCAATTGGGCACGAACCTGGACTCAAAAGAGGGTGAGAAACACTCCAAAAATCACGAAAACAGACAACAAAATTTGTGTAATACTGCTGGTATGTTATGTGGCCTTGTTTTGGCAGGTGTTGATGAAGCTATACAGGGGAAGAACCCGGTCCTAGCTCCCGGGCTGCATGTGGAGACTCCTCAGTCCTTAAACGCTCCTTACTTGCCCCAGAAGTCTTTGGAATTGTTCAAGGAGCTTAAAGAGGCTAAAAGTAACATCCAATCATCCCCTGATTCTTCACCTGTTGCTGATGCGGCTTACCATAGCAACAACGAGTCATTAGAGGGGCCTTTTAAAGTGATATATCCCAGTCAATACTTTCCTATTCAAGAGCTGCCCGTAACTCCCATCTTAACTACGGTTAAGTCTTCTACAAGGCAAGTTCCTAAGTCAGATTTTTTGGAGACTATGGATGGTAAGGTGTATCCATGTTTAAGAAATTCAACTGCTGATTGTGATGCTCACTCAGCACCAATGTCACCCAATCATGCCCGCGTGGCTATGGAGGTGGCAAATGGAGATGTGGACGACATTGTGGGCCTTCCTTTACAACAAAACACAGCCCACAATGCACCTCTTACGTTGGCCCAAGTCGATTTGAGTTCCAATCACGATAGTTAGGCTGTTGCGGTGGAGATTACGTCACAACGGCCTGCAGCCCATACTCAAAATCAAGTACCATCCAATGAATGTTTGGAGGTCCAAACCTCCCCTCATGAGCTAGCCCAAGCAGACTTGGACTCTTATGATACTAATCAAGCTTTTGAAAGTAGGCTTGATGTTGTTGTGGATGCTATGGTTGATCGGGCTTTAGTTCGTACTACAAAAAAGAAGAGAAATCAGGCCAAGGAACACCTTAAAAAGCAGGCGTCAAGTAGGCTGCTTGGAGTTTGAGACCGACCTATGTCATGCTTCCAAAGAACCAGGGGGTGTTACTATAATTTTGAAATCTGACCAACAAGCACCAAGGGAAGGGCCTATAATTCAGCAAAACCTAGTAGAGGGCAGTGTAATTTAGAAACTGTCCAGCAAGCAGACATTGCTCCAGAAAATGGTAAACCAGCAGGGGTGTAGGTGTAATTTCCTCCAAAGTTCCTGCAAATTAAAAAATGGCAAGGGGTGTTTGTATGATGTCAAATTCTGTCCAGCTCTTACAAGGGGATGCAACTGCTCCCACCAACGCACCCCAAGATAGGTTTTCCACTCCCACTCAGGCACTAAAATCAATTGACTCCATGGAAGTTTGCACAACAAACACGGATCGAAAGGACACTTTTAATTATTCAAGTACATCATCAAGCCCGAAGGTTACTTTCTCTGGCCATCAAGAACCATCTGATGAACATTGTGAGACGGTCATTTGGAAAGAAAACACTGTCTCCTGACCGAAGCCATCCAACGATCGCTTGCTTGATGCTCTTGTAACATTGCGTCCAAACAGGCATCTGCAATCCTTTTCTGGGGGGGGGGGGGGGGGCGCACGCCTCCGAGTTGGCGTCCGCCGCGCGATGATCTTTTCTCTATGTGAGTCCATAACCTGTCTGTGGACTCAAATGATTGGACTTCTTACTATGGTTCTGACGATTTGGATAATCTTGCCAAAGTTTGTTATTATTAAATTTTTTGCTTTTCCTTATAATGTAAGGGAGTAGTACTCCCTGCTTTACTTTTTCGCACGATGATCTGTATTGTTGTGTTTTCTTTTCGTATTTTTTAATTTATTTTCAAATAAAGGGGTAGGGACCCCATAGAAAACCCTAAGGTCTTGTACCGATTTTCAAATAAAAAAAACATATTATACGCAAGAATTGCATTTTCTCTATTTACCTTCTTCTTCATATACCCTAAAGCTAACTTGAGCGTTGGAAAGCCTACGCCAGGAAAAAATCTGCTAGTTAGACGTGCGTTCTTCCCTCTTTGATAGGTGGGCCGCAAGCATATCAATCGGAGCTTATCAAACTTCGTCACGTAGTCAACCAAAAAGACCCCGCATCAAACTTAACGAGTCTTTATGTTTATCTGTTGGTCTATTGAACTTGAATTAATCTTACTAATTTGAAACTTCATATTTAATTAGAAGTGATTTGGGGAATGTAATGACGGAGAAAAAAAAAAGATATTTTTTGATTGTGAGAACAAAGAGAGAGAGAGAGAGAGAGAAATATATTTTAATATTTTTTGAGTTTTGATTATATATCATTATGTCAGTTTATGTCAATTTTATTGAGTATTGTTAAAAAAATTGTTAAGTATTTTTTAAAAGTAATTTATTATCCACTATATTTATTTTTTTAAAACTAGAAAATAGCTTATTATTTTTTTAGTATAATTTTTTATATATTATTTTTGATTGTAGCACTTTTTTTATTATAATGCTTTTAATTAGCCGTATACGCATAAATATAATAATTTTTATATATATTAATATTATATATAATTTTTATATTTATATATTTTAATAATTAATATTTTAAAAAAAATTTGCTGCCCTTCGATCAAATTTCTGACTCCAACCCTAACTATACTTAAATTTTCTTCTCTTTTCTTTTCTTTCGATAATGTGCGCTTCTATTTCTTTGATTTGAAAGCCAGCTGCTATCATAGAATAGGAAAGTTCCAGAAATTGAAAGCCTAGCTCAAACATATACAAGTTCTTGAGCTTGCGCTCGAACAGGTTGAAGCCGAGCCAACTAAGCCAAGCTCGAGCCTCAAATTTTCTGGCTCATCTAGCTCGAGCTCTGAAAAAACACCAAAATTTGGCTCGGCTCATTTGCATCCTACGCTGAGCCGCACATTTGGCAAACCCCGCCCCGCAACCTAGCCGCACGCCAAACCGCCGCCACACTCGCCCTCCCCAGCCACCACAGCACAAGTCTCCCCAGGCCCACGTCCGAACACCTCCCCGGAAGTGCAAATACGGCCGCCTCTCCGCCATCAGATCCTCCACACGCACCCTCCTTGTTCGCCGGCCCCCAAAAGTAATCGATGACCAAACTTGAATTCTGTTGTTTCTGCTTGTGAAAAGAATCGAGATGGATAGATCCACAGGTAGCACAGCCGTGGAGGAGGGTGGCACCAGCAGAGCCGCCACCGTCAACAACACACCAGAGTACGACAGCAGTAGCGTAAAGAGGGCTAGATTACAATCAACACTTTCCGCACTTCTCATTGATCCAGTTCTCGCCGACGTGCCTAAGAAACCGTCGCTATCCGACGTCGACACTCTCATCAACCTGGAGCTGGGCAGCGCCATGCGCATCACCGTCCTTAAATTGGACGGCACATCCTTTGGTACTCAAGACTTCCTCTGTTCGGCATTTTCACATACACTTTTAATTTTGTGAAATGTAACAAGTGTACTGATTGGGTTATTCATTTTTGGATGCGAAGAGGTGGCAGTGATGAACTCCGCAACTGTGAAGGACTTGAAATTAGCTATTAAGAAGAAGGTGAACGACATGGAGGAGTCTAGGATGGGTCATCGTCACGTCTCTTGGTATGTTCCCAATATGCATGTATCGCCAAGGAAGCATATTTTTAGAACCAATTGTCCACATTGTTGTTAACTGTTACATTGTAGTTACACTGTCATGGGAAAATGGAATGATACCAGCCTATAATTCATAAAATAGGTCTATTGGTTTCATCAGGATATGGTTGATCGATTACTCTGTATTCAATGCCTTCCTGACTTAAGCTCGGATTTGAAAAAGCCCGCGGTGTGGCGTTTTCTCTTATGATAGATGAATGCTGACTGATGCTTTTTGTTGTTCCTTGGATGTACAAGTTAGAATGAAAAGATTCTCAGCCTCAAACTGAAGAAATTGATTTGTTGGATTTGCAGGAAACATGTATGGGCAAACTTTTGTCTTTCATACCACAATGAGAAGCTACTTGATGACAAATCTTCAGTTCAAGATTATGGTGTGAGGAATAATTCTCAGGTATTTCAATTACGAGCCGTATTACCTACCTGTTTTTGAAAGTGGCATAGTGTTTCTTGTGGCATTTTTGCAAATTAAAATTCAGAAGAGTTGTGCTAGTAAAATTTTGATCCTCTGCAGGTGCAATTCATACCCTATGTCGTCTCAAGAGATGCACGAAGGCATTCTAGGAGGAGAAAGCACCGTTTCTTTCATGGTCTAAACAGAAAAGCATGAGCAACAAATGCTGGTCGCCTCAATTATGGTAATTGATTGTAGTTACTAACAGATGTAGCGACTTAGCCACCCTTTTTTCACATCTATTGCTTCAGTTAGTCTTTTTTGAAAGCTTGGTTTGGGAAGTATTATCTTTTTAAGCTTTTGCGACCATGAACGATGCATGGAAAATGGATATTAGTTAGACAAAAGTCTAAACCTATATATATCTGGATTAGATGTACTACTACTGTTATTCTGGCTTTCCATTTTCATTCTTGCAACTTCTATTTAGCTTTACAATTGCTCTCTTTCCCTGTTTATTGCAAATTGCTAAACTAATAAAACTGTGTCTGGGTTGTGCAGATAAGTACCAATTTGACTCATGGTTCTTTATTTCGGAATAATAAGTATCTGGATTCTTGAAATCGATTCTCACTCCCTCCTCTCTAATCTTTAGGTCCATCTACATGTGCACCAGCACACGAATACAAGTGTGGGCTATATCTTTCGAGTTAAATCTTCAAAAGCTAACAGCTTGCTTAAATTCTTAAATAGTTGGCAGTTTTAAACTGATTGCTCTAGTACCATAATTTAAGAATCATAATGAGAAGACTGATTGCTCTAGTACTGTTAATTTATGCTATTGCAGTTTTTAAATCTTGAATCCCTTGATGCAAAGCCTAACTCTTAACAGCCCCTGTTTTGAAGAAACGGACAAAGCAATAGCTACTCTCAGTTCTAGACTTAAATCCTACTGGAGTCTGCATAAAAATCCACATAAACTTGGTAGAGTTGAACAGCTAGCGTTGCCCCATCTTCATTCTCTCCTTGTACTCCTTCATTTCTTTCTGGTACCTTTCTTTGTCCTTCAAGCCATAGTTTTGATAAACCTGCAATGCAATAATATCCACCAATTATACCGTCAAAAAACTTCCCAAAATCGACACAATTCAGGATGGATCTTGAAAAACTCACAACTCTCTCTTCAGGGGAGAGATTATTCCAGGCCTCGCCTATCATCTTTGTGAACTCCCTCTCTCTATTTGGGTAGAGAGATTTGAGCATTGAATGCTTTTCTGCAAAAAAGAAGTTATAGCCGCTCCTGTTGGGCTTTGGACGGCCAGGATCACCCGCCCTTCTTCTTCTAGTGCGACGACCTGCATGCTGATGAAGGAACTGTGGGGCGTAAGGTACGATGGCTGTGCACGTTGGAGGGGCCGGCGCACAAGAACCGGCTGGATAGCCCGGATGATAGAGCACGCCGTTTAACGTCTCGTTCCCCAATTTCACTGAAACCAAGTAACCGCAGTCGAATTTCCCGTCAATGGTTCCTACAGCTTGGAAGGAAGGGCCTGCGTGACAGTTTATATCAACTTGTCCATACCCATTGTCTCAACAAAGAAGAAAAGAGGGAAATCAAGGATATGTTCAGCTAGGCCTGTCATTCATTGGGTACGTATTTACCCACCCACGGCAAGAAAAGAACTATATTACCCAAATTCAAATTTATCTATTTTATCAAGACCCAGGCTCAAGCCCATTAAAAGAATTTTATTGGGTCTGGGTCTAAACCCGATCCATACCCAATACCAATTATCTAATTTCTACCCAATCATCCATTAAAATTTAAAAGAATTAATCTATCCTTTAGACTTAACAATTCAGCTTATTGCTTTTGTTGTGCGTGGTAAGTTGTAGTGATCAAATTGATCTTAAAAGATGCTATTAATGTTTTTCTGTCCATGCACACTATAGTAATCTTTCAGCCAAAGTACTATCACAAATATACGTCAGGTTAAACCACATTGAAACTAATCACGTAGCTAGTGTTTCGAGTACTAAATACAAGGCTATAAATATTAAGAGAGAGAGAGAGGGAGAGAGATGGAGAGGGACAAGCTACAAATTGAGAGAAAAGACTGGTATAATGAAAACCACTAAAGTAAATCTGTTAATGGGAAGATGATTAAAATGAAATTAGATTTGTGGAGCTCCTGGGCCTATAGCACCGTTAATTAATTTCTATCCACATCAAGATATGTAGACAATAAAGAACTTTGCAATTTAGTAACATATACAAAAATCGCGAGTTTGCCACTAGCCACATGGGACTTGAAAAATAACGTTTGTGGCAGAGAAATTAAATGATATGTGGTTCCTATCGCATAATTTATTATCATCAATTTAGGACTTCAATTAATAATCTAGTCTGCATAAGATTTCTAGGTCCAAGATTTTCTACACTGGACAATATCCTACTGCATATAATTCTTTCCCAGGACAAATTATTCCATTCCTTTTACCATTTTTGGGTCCACAAGAAAACGCCATATATGTGTGTGTGTGTATATATATATATGTATTTATAGCTAATAAATCCACATGTATGTATGCACGCATATATATATATATATATATAACATCTTTTAAAGGATAATAAAATAAACGATTAAAAAAAAAGCGACAACATTTTGTAAAAGACAAAACTAACGCAAAATAAGTGAAGAGAAAAATAATAAATCGTTGTAAAAGATGTAAATGTCATCATTAACTATGTATGTATATATCAAATGGCACTTCAACAATTGTTTAGTCAAAATGACAGATTGTACAAACTTAATAATAGCATTAGCTAGTGTTTCATTTCTAAGTTAGCATAAAAATGAAACATCGCAATTACTCGAGATAAGATTTAATCATCGTCACATATAAATCTATTCTTGATATCTATAATTTACTGATAGTTAACTTTTTTATTGCCAAAATATTATGAGAAAATGAAAATAGCGTGGGTGTACCTGTTTGATTGAGCATGGAACCTTGGATCCTAAAGAAGTAAACGAGCTCGTAATGATGGAGGAGAGCGGAGTAGTGCTTCCTTAAGGCGTACGAAGCGCTCGTTGTTGTCGGAGAGAAATCAAACACGGAGCTTATTTCTCTCCATTTTTTCTCCGTTACCACCTGCAGTGTGTGTGTGTGTGTGTGTTTTCAAGTTTCAACAATTAACAAATTTATCATAAAATATATATAAACATTATGCAGAGAATATAGGAAAAATAATTAATCAAAATGATGGAAATAACCTTGTCGTAGCCACCCCTTTTGGTGACCTCCACATAAAGTACATGCAGATTGAGTTCCTTCCCTCCAATCACAGGAGTCCTTAACAAGAAAAGTATGTCAAAACATCACAAACAATAAATTAAAATTTAAAAAAAAAAAATCTCGGTCATCAACTATTTTACAATATACCACTGAGAGTTTTACCAAAAAATGAGCAATATCTTAAAATAAAATTCTTGTATGTATATACGTACTGAAATTTGGAGCTGAGAGCAAAGTGGAAGCTCCTGAGGGTGTTGATGAAGAGAGTCCGATCCCTGACGACGTCTTCATGGGAGGCCAGGGGGACAGGATAGGCCCTTCCATGTGCGGGACCCACTTTCCCCGGCGACATGGACTCCCTCCGGCCGCCGGAAAATCAAGAAAGAACCAAAAAAATGTTGCCGGAGAGGACAAGTAGTTGGCGGGCAAGGATGAGTAAATGTAGGCAGGGGGTAAGAGATAGAGACAGAGACAGAGAGAGAGAGAGAAGAGGGGAGAGGGGGGGGGGGGGGGTTATTGGTTAAACATAAAGTGAGAAATGACAAACCAAAACTGTCTGGTGTTAAAATTAACTTAAAAAGCGCGAGATGATTCCAAAGATAAGCTGGTAATTAAGGGTTGGGGTCTGACCAAATTAAAGCTGGGCGAGCTTAAGGACGAGGGATATGGGACGCGTGTTGAAGGCGTTTTAAGGGCAGCGGTGCCTTTTCCTTACCAACCAAAATTAATCCCTCTGCAAATCTCAATGCATCGATCAATGGCTCATGATGCTCCTACTCTCATTGGCCAAGTCTTAATCATAATTTTCTTCTTCTTCTTCTTTTTTTTTTTTTTTTTATCTAATTTCAAGTGTACTTTAAAGGCTGACACAAATGTGATTGGAGGAAGAGGAGTAGAGAGGAAAGCAGAGCTGCTGCTGCTGCTGCTGCTGTGGATTCCCCTTTAAATATAGAAAGAAGGAAGGTGAACCAATTGGACAAGTAATACCATATATCTTATGTAATGTTACTGACCCTCATCATCGTATCATACGTACATCAAACTTTGTTTCTTCTCCGCCTTTCTTTTGCTTTAGTGTTACTCACAAAATTAATTCATTTTTAGGCCTTCAAAGTTTCCAGAATTTTATTGCAGACCCAGCTTTAATTTTGATGATGTCCTTAGTTTTCATCTCGTGCATTAGAATTTTGGTTAATCATATAGAAATCTGATGAGAAATTAATGTCCAATGATCCAGAATCTAAAGATTTCAACTTCTCATTTCTAGATAAAGTTTCTAAGGTGACCACACCTGGAACTAATTATGTAACGAGTGTGAAACACTCTCCATATGATTGGTGTACAATGTAGAAAAAGTGATAAATCACATGACAAGTGTAACAACACTTGCTATATGATTAGTTGGATGCAACCAAATCGGATATGGACAAGAATTTTCGCTCAATGCTCAAACAGCTCAATTTAGTGAACAGATAAGAACTCATATTTTAAAATAATATTTAATTTCCTATTTCATGATGCATATTCATATCACGCATATAAAATTAGTTCCTTAGTTATAGACTTGACTTGACATTTGACCCTTAATATACGTTCATCAATGATATAAGAGAGAATTTTTGTTAATATGGACGCTAATATTGACTTTGATGGTGTAAGTTTTGTTTTCTGGGCTGAAAACTCACTTGGGGCCTGGGACAGTTGGGCTACTAGCTTTTGTGGGCTGAAAGTCCAATGTGTTTGGGCTTTGTTAATTTATCAGGTCATCAAAAAACGATTCACATTTTCAGCCGCTCCCACATCTGCTCCTTGTATTTGTTAAATATTGTGCGGTGAAATACTCAGCCTGTCCAATAAAATATGTAAAATGATTTGTCCTAGGCTTTAAATTTGTTAGCGACTAACCACTAATAGTTAAATTTCACCACTCTCATCTTAATATTCAAATTTGAAATTTACTGAGAGCATAGTACTTCTCAATTATTTGATGAGTCTGTAATGCTAATTAGTTCGATAAGAGGTAGGGTTTAATTTATTAATATATTTATTGATAGGACTACAACAACAAAGATAGGCTTAGTTCCTACAAATTTTGGTGAAAAATAAACATTCTATGATAGTTAGATTTTTTTTAGTTTGAGGAAGCAACATTAAGGTCTCTCGATCTAGCTCTTTTCATATTAAAAATGGAGGGAAAAAGAGAGAGAGAGAGAAAAAAAGATTCTTTAGGGGCTAAATGATGGACTTGCAAGGATCAACATGGGGTGTAGCTCATATGGTAGAGCGCATGCGAGAGGCACGGGGTTTGATTCCCCGCACCTCCATTCCTCCTATTTCATTTTTGGATCAAAATTGAAATATTAACTACTTAACTCAACCTTGTTTTGCATAATGTAATATAGATTAAGTTAAATGTAAAAATTATTGACAAAAATGAAATTTATCTCGCTCTTTATTTTCCTTTCTTGGCATATACCAAGTAGGCAAATATCAGTTAAATTAATTATTATTATTGGTTTGAGCGAAATTAATTGTTAAAGGAGTAATAATACTTTGTTCTGTTGTTAAGCATGACACCCAATTCATTCGGGTCCAGCTCTTATCGTCTAAGGGAGACCCATCTCGTCTGGATGGACCTTATGGCATCATGGCCCAAAGTCATGGTAAGTTAATTTATAGTGGGCCAATGTGTTTCAATATTCAAACAAAAATAACAATTTTTTTTTTTTTTTTGATAATTAAACAAAATATCAACTTATAGAGAAATAGCGGGAATGGCTTGCTCAATAATGTCAAAATAAATACTTTGCTCCTTTTCAAATTTGATGAGGAAATGAGTATATAAGAAAAAAGGGGGGAGAGAATCAATTGTTATCAGCCGAAAAGATCTCCAATTGATGAGTTAATTACGTTTTTGGCCATTAATTAAGTTTTTAAGTTTCTAATGAGTTATAAATTATCGTATCCGAAAAATAGTTCAATTGTTCTGCAGAATAATTAATTCGCTATTTTTCTTAGTCAATTTTTCGAAAATAATTTTATGATTTAATTTGTTCATTTATCATTTACTTAGCAAAAAACAAGGAGTTATTAGTTGATCGGGATTAGATGAGATGCCAAGTAGGACCAAAACGTGGCATTGACTGCCGATGTTTAATATCTGCTTCTTTACTTTGTCCCAACTCCCAGGGGAAGATTCTAAGAATATACTCCTCAGCCCCTAAACTGGACAGAACCCGCCTCTCCAACGCCACCCCCAACGATGTGTGTGTGTGTGTATATATATATATTACTTCTCACCCCCAGCCACATTACAATTTCTAATTACAGGGGGATCACTCTCTCTAATTTTAAAAACATTATCCACCCAACGGCCCCCCACAAAATTCCTTCCTTTATAAATAAACAACAAACTTACACAACAGAAGAAAAACCATCCACACTCTCTCTCTCTCTCTCTCTCTCTCTCTCTCTAAAACTAAATCCACATTTCCCCTCCATGGCTTCCATTAACCCCTCATCTTCTCTGCCCTCGCAATCCGAACAAGAAAAGCTCATCCACAAGCTACAAATCTTCAAGATTCAAGGCAGAGACCGACGCGGCCGCCCCATCCTCCGCATCATAGGCAAACACTTCCCGGCCAGGCTCATCAAAATCGATGCACTCAACAAGTACTTGGATGATGAGATTTTCCCGAGTCTAGACGGACGCCCATTCTCGGTGGTGTACGTCCACACGGGGGTCAACAGAGCCGATAACTTCCCCGGAATATCAGCTCTGAAATCCATCTACGAGGCCATCCCTCACAAACTCAGAGACAATCTGAACACCTTCTACTTCCTCCACCCTGGCCTCCAGTCCCGTCTCTTCCTCGCCACATTCGGCCGCCTCCTCTTCGGCGGGTAATTATTTTTACCACATCGTCATCAACATTAATCAAGTCGTCAAGTTAGTAATTACTAAATAATTAAAAGTGCGAGCGTGCAGGTTGTATTGGAAGGTGAAATATGTGAACAGGTTGGAGTTCCTGTGGGACAACGTGAGGAGGAACGGGATTGAGATGCCAGAGTTCGTGTACGACTTTGATGAGGAGATGGACTGCCGGCCCGCCGTGGATTACGGCCTCGAGAGTGATCATCCAAGAACCATGTGTGCATCTCCTTCTATGGATTCCCCTGTTTCTACCTACTCCATGAGGTGTATTGCCTAGAACAGTATATGTATATCACGATTTTGGCCTTAGTATGAAATATGTGCAACGCCAGCAGTTGTAAAGATCTAGGAATGAAAGAGGGAAAAAAAGGCAAAAATAGAATAAGATAGACACAAGGCAGACTAGTGTTCAGACCAGATAAAAATAGTGTTTTGTCTTATGAAATAAATGAAATGTTTCCTTCGTTCACGTCAACTCTATGGGTTTTACAAGCAATGAGATATCCTCTTGAAGAAACTATACAATGTTCTAACACAACTTTACAAGACCAAGATCCAAATATTGATAGTCGATCCAATCTTTGAATACAAACATAAATACTCAAAGTTTACATTATTACTCTATTCACGCATTGCACTCAAAAGGACTTGAAGCAACCAATCTCTAATTCTAGTCCAAGGGCTAATGTAATCACCCTCTGTCTTCCTGCATATGCAAGCGCATAGGCATCAGATATGCAGAGGAAAAATATGTAATGAGCATATTCTGGTGAAATCATATTCCTAGCCTCTGTGCCAGCAAGTAACATAGTAATAAATTTGAAAAACGTAGCAGATATCCAGGTTAAGGTAATTTAAATCTCTGAAATCGCCGAATTATGATGAGCACCAAATGCAGAAGTACCAAAAGTAATTTCCCGAGGAAGTAAGAAATGCATGTCAACCTCCTGACCCATAAAAGGAGTATGTCTGAACGACAGATTTACCGTAACGATAATCGTCAAAGCCTAACTGTAAAAATAACTACTTATAAACTTTGATTCGTGTATAACTCACTTCATACAAATATTTGATGATTGCGAAAGCATGAACAAAAGAAAATAGAAATTATTCAATATTCCAAAGCATACAGTTTTGTTGAAATACCACGACATATGAGGCTTCCCTCTCGATCAACATTGGAGTTTCCCATTGTAGTGCCCAAAAGCCTGTTAGAAACTCATCATACCAATAGGCAGTCATTCAATATTAAGCATGTCAGAAGTTCTAGCAAAAACATAACAAGCTGGCAAAACAAGAAAAGTACCCAATTTTTGGCCTAACATATCAACAACATGAAGATTTTCAATTTTGAAACCACAACTATAGAAGACAAAATCAAGAACGGTGTATTACAAATACCATGTCCAAAGACATCTAAAAGAACAATGACATTAATCATGTCGCTCATTTTACAGGATTAGGGAGCATTAGTAAGTCTGCCTCAAATTGGATTGTTATGGAGCTGCGTCTAGGCTCCGAACTGAGCGTCACGGAGCAGTCACCTGCAGTTCATAAGCTATAAATTTACCCTAATTGCAATACAAAACGGATCAGTCAAACAATTTCACCTATGTTCTGCTATTTTCATGCTATTCTCTAACTCGCCAAGCAATATATGTTGTTCGCTCTAATTGGCCAAAAAGTACAGGTAAACATTCATACTTTTCCTGTTTCATCAATTGCTTCTTTGAAGTAGCAGTTTTCTGAAACAAAGCAGCATTAAACAATCAAGAGAAAATATGGTGCAGTAACAATGTCAGCACGCACATATCACAATACAAATTTTCACTGAACAACGAAAACCACGAGGTTACCAGAATTCAAACATCAACGAATTCAGAACTTACAAGATCAATGAAAAAGCTTAGCTTACGTCTCTAGTATAAATTTGGTGTGATCCAAATTGGCTGGTGTGAATTCTGAGGATAACTGGGAATCGCTTCAATGCTCCCATCCGCCAAATTATAAACACCAACATCATGATCCCCAGCAATACTATCATAATTTGCTCCCAAATGATCACCCGTAAAGTAAATCGTATTCCCTTTACACCTTGGATAATCACTCGCCGGCAGTGCAAAAGACGAATTCTCCCCCAAAAACAACACTTTATCAACCAAACTGTTGCGTTAAAGGTTACTTGATGAAAAATGGATATAGAAACTGAGGTTAGCACACAGAAATAGGGGTGGGAAATGCAGAGAATAGAGAGGGAGAGAAAATTAGAACTTGAAATATCTGATGATTCCTTTCATCTCCAATATCTCCTTAAATACAAGAGAAAGTCTGGAATAAAAGCTGGAATTAACGACAACGAATCCAAAATAAAAAACAGAAATGGAAATGGCTCCTGCTGCTGGAAATGGCGCACGCCTCTTTTCTGACCAGTTGGTTAAGGCCGTTGGAACCAACAAATCTCAGCCTTTGGATGCGGTTGTCCCTTGTGCGGTGAAGATGTTGTTACGTGGTGCGCTACCCTTCTGCCAACGCATTAATGGAACGACGTCGTCCAGAGCTGGCCCTCTTTCAATTTTGCCCTTGATCCGACGGCTGTGATCATCCCTGAGCATCTGAAACGGACGGCCCTTATTTAAACTGGGATTTGGCCTAATTATCATAACATTGCCCCCCTCTTGAGTTGATCCTTGTCCCCAAGGATCAAATTCTGGAAACCGTGCCTGAATTGAGCTGTAGTCTTCCCAGGTAGCTTGTTCAGGTGTTGAATGAACCCACTGCACCAGTATTTGAGGCACTGCCACGTTGTTTCTGGGTATCATTCTTTTTCCTAAAACAGCCAAAGGATAGATCCTGTAGTTCCCCTCTTGATCCATCTCTGGTAATGCGGTTGAGGGCGCGTGCTTGCATCCTATCCTTCTTTTTAGCAGTGAGACATGGAAAACGGGGTGAATTTGACTTCCTTCTGGTAGCTGTAATTTGTAAGCCACTTTGCCCACTTTTTGTATAATAGTGAATGGCCCATAGTACTTAGGAGCAAGCTTGAGATGCTTCCTTAGAGCCACAGTGTTTTGTCTATAGGGTTGGAGTTTCAAATACACCTCATCCCCCAATATTAAACTCTCTTTCACTCCTGTTTTTGTCAGCATACAGTTTCATCCTTTCTTGAGTTTGTAGTAAATTTTCCCTCAACAGTTTGACAGCTTTGTTTTTTTCTTGTAACCATGCAGAAACCTCTTGGTGCTCAGTGTGTGCAAATGGTCCTAAGGGTATATGTGAAGGAAAGTAACCATACAAGGCCTGGAAAGGGGTTAATTTTAGGCTGGTGTGGTAGTTTGTGTTATACCAAAACTCAGCCAAAGGCAACCACCTATTCCACTGTTTGGGCCTTTGATGGCACATGCATCGAAGATAGGTTTCAAGGCACTGGTTAACCCTCTCTGTTTGTCCATCAGATTGAGGGTGATATGCACTAGACATGTCTAAAGAGGTACCTAAGTGCCTAAATAGTGTTTTCCAAAAAAGACTAGTGAAAACCTTGTCCCTATCAGAAACAATGCTGACTGGAAGGCCATGCAATTTGTAGATGTGTTCAAAGAAGAGTTTGGCCACCATTTCAGCTGTGTAGGGGTGTGTGAGTGATACAAAATGAGAATATTTTGTGAGCCTATCTACAAGGACTAAAATTGAATTTTTACCCTCAGAATTGGGTAAACCTTCAATGAAGTCCATGGTAATGTGTGACCAAGCTTGTGAGGGAATGGTCAATGGCTGTAACAATCCAGGGTAAGGGACATGCTCACTTTTATTCCTCTGGCAAATATCATACTCCCTTACCCATTGACTGATTTCCTCTTTCATTTTTGGCCAAAAGAAAAGAGTTTTGATTCTTTGGTAAGTCCCATTCATACCTGAGTAACCTCCTAGGGCTGAGTTGTGCATTATTCCCATGATCTTTTGTCTCAAATCCCCCTTCTGTCCCACACAAACTCTTCTGTGATACCTCAGTACTCCTTGGCTGTAAGTATAGTCAGGTTGAGCTTGGGGATCCAACACCTTCTCTTGCAAGATACCTTGAAAATAGTCATCCAAGTAGGAGTAACTATAGAGATTGCTAGATTTTGACCCTCAGGATGCTCCCTTCTAGACAGAGCATCAGCAGCCCGGTTCTCACTCCCCTTTTTGTACTTTACTTCATAATCCAATCCCATCAGCTTA
>JAOWBU010000028.1:0-104509 GCA_026212405.1 Petrea volubilis | reverse complement strand
TGTCCCTGAGCCTTCTTCAGCAAATCATCAAGAATCATCTATGGTTTTGGTTTCTGATGAAGCAGCAACTCGTGGCGTGCCAGATACCGATACTTATTTTGTAGGTGGTGGAAGTAAAAGGAAAGAGCCAGACACAGATAAACTAAGCTCCATGGATTCAAGTAATACATTGGATGCTGTTGTCAGTACAACTGATCCAGTTACAGATAATGATGGCAAATTATCATCAGTACCTTCGCTTGATGGAGAACCCCAGGTTACTAGGACTGTTCCAGCAGCTGTGAAAGAGGATGTCCAGAGGAAATACAAGAGACAAAGACGCACTGTGCCTAAAAACAAGTAGCTGCACCATAGGCACAGCGGTTTGCCTCAGTGCTCATTGGAATAAGTTCATAGACTATGTGTTGATATTCTCATGACAATGTTCCATGCTACTATCTTTATGAATTATTTATTGTTAAAATCTTCAATCTGTTTAAAACATATTCTAGGAGGGTGGTGTTTAAATGATCCATTCATCATAAAGGCTGAAACTGGCAGTATCTTGATTGGTAATATTTTATAGAAGTACCTAGCAAACGAAAGAAAACTAAATCCCATATATGATATGTTACAGAAATGTGGAGCATCATATACCAAAAATTGGAGATAACAAAATTTTGTGGCTCTTGGGGCTACAATTTGTTAGTTCCTCAACAGTTGGGAGCAAGGCTAAATAAAATTGTAATACAACCAATCAATCTATGATATCTATCTAAATCAAATTAAAAGTCGCACACACTTGGGCCAACTGCTGATCAGTCACTCTCCAATGCATTCGAATGCTGGTGTATTTTCTTCAATGTATATTCTACCTTTTCTGCTTCTGTCATTCTCTTCCCATGTTCCAAGGTATTACTTCCACAGCAGCCCACACAGTACATAAAAACGAGGCAGGTGACTCAATCCACATTCTGGCTCTTTCTGCTAGCAGCTCTACTTGCTACCTTAGCTTTTCTCTTCGCTTCCCTTAAAGCTCGTCTTTTCTCTTCTCTGCCAAATCAACTAAAAGAAGTAAGAAAAAACACAAATACGTAAACCATGCCTCTTAGTGCATTTATTATATTTTCACCGCTGTGATCACATTGACATCGACACTCAATGTTCACAGCTTTCCTGTATGAGCTTACCTAGCTTTTGCAATTTCTTCTCTCGAAGGCACTTTCTTCTTCATTCTTTTTTCTTTTACAGATGCTTTTTCTCCGGTCCCGAGTCTAGTAAAGCCATTATTCAGCTGTTTGTTCTCCTTGGTAACAACTTTTTTATTCTGACGATGCTCTTGATCATCTCCTTCAACATTGCTCTGGTCATTGCTTTCTATCAACTCGGGTGCTTTCTCCACCTCTCCTAAAGGTTCAGACGTTTGTGGATTTGGCTTCAAATTACTCATTTTCTACAGCTGCAAATGAAAATTAGTTCTTCAATAAATCAATATTGGAACCGAAATAATCAGGTCAAATTGGAAAAAATTTGTTAGGAACGAACTAAGGGGCAGTGACAAAATATGCTATGGTTTTGATTGAGTGTTACTAGTGCACTTATGCCAAAAAAAAAATATAGATTTGCACGTGACAAGCCCAAATACGAGGCATAGATAGCGACCAGCTCCAAGTTAGCTTTCATTCAAAAAGCATTGTGGAGTTGGAGATGAGAGACACCTTAGCGACAGAGAATCCGTCCATGTTATGAACATGGGGATAAAACCGCCTCGTCTTCTCTAAGGAGGTGTGAAAACGATGCCCTCTGAAGCGAATAAATCTGAAATTGAATAGAAGATTGTCAGATCACAAATTATAGTCCCAACTGTTCCACAACTTAAGTTAACAAGCAATACCCTGGACGCCCGAAATCAAGGCCACAAGGAACAAGTTTCACATCCCTCTTCTTCAGTGCATAATCAATAACAGCTTCATTCTGAAAAACATCAAATGTAAAGTCAAGGGAGATACGGCATTAGGAGATTAAATAGATATTCTAAAATGACAAACCTCTGCAACCATTATGGAAAATGTGGAGTAAACAATGTATCCTCCCGATTTTGAGTTGGCATCCACCATATCTATTGCTGCAAGTATTAATTGCTGCCAAAGAAAATGATGAAGAAATAAACTTACATTTGGAACTGTTTTTAATTTTATCTGTCTACTGGAAGCAATATCATCAAATATCGTTAAAAAGAGTCAGGCATTCCTAAGCCCCTTTTGAACAAGACAAGAAGCCACTTGACAGAAGGAATAAATGAGAAAGAATGTGTTAGGAAGCTTACATTGTGCCACATTGAAAGCAGAGAAAAAACTGTCAATTTTAACAGAAAGCACTTGATTAACTAAGTTTTCAGACCAATTTTCTCAGAATTGACACTCTTTTACATAGCACAGAGAACCCAGGTTGCATAGTTCTCCTACCACCCCTGCCGCTCTCGCGCTCAGTGCTTGAACTGGCGAATTAAGTGCTTAGTTCTCGCTTTAAGACGACTTAAGATTTATTAATCCTCGCATTAAGTTTTAGTGATCGCACACTGGGCATAATAATAAAAAAAATACTAAAGGTTTGATATTTACTCGATAGATAAACTCTTCCAACTATCTTTTTGATTTAGCCTCTTGAGAAAAATTAATGCATATCTTAATTAAATATTGTATAAATAAACTTCTACTACTGTAATTGCTAGATAGTAAGTATATACATGAGGACAATAAGTTAGTTTTTCTAGGGTACTAGTGCGACTAGCTTTTGTGTATAAATTAAGCATTCGTATGAAAAGAATTTTAGGTTGTAAGAAAAAAATGACAAATTTAGTCAATAACATTAAATTATCAATGTTATAATTCAAGTGTAACATTTAATAAAATTATTTTTGCTTATACTACCCATTCAAATGTATTTTGAATTGAATATATATAATTTAGAATTATATATAAGATATTTTTTTATTTGATGCTTTAAGGCGCTTCGCACTCAACTTTTTTTAATTTTACGCTCTCGTGCACTGGCACTCGTTCACGCACTGCACACGCACTCACTTTATGTAACCTAGCAGAGAACAAATGAATTCATAGTGGAAAAAGGAATACTTCATATAAATTATGCTAAAAGGACGAGATACTATTCAGTCAAAGAGTAATCACAAGCAATATAACAATAATGTTTACTGGTAGATTTCTGATGTGTATTTCATATGAATTTATTTAAAATCTGAAGTTAGAAAATTCCATTCGATACTTCTAATTAGATATTTCATATAGAATTAAAAGGTAAAAAAGACACACATATATACCACAACCAAGTATGGCTTGGAATAAATTAAGTGAAAAAGGAGGCAATAAATATAGAAAGAAGTTTTGCTAATACCAATTCCCATTACTGATCATTAGACATTGGCCTTGGACATGAGAAAAGGTTTCATTCCCAAGTGAAAGGTGATGTGCAACTATTGAATTGAGACAAAAGGATGCATACCTTTTGCAGGTGGGCACAATTTTGTACATCTAAAGCACTTTTTGAAGTTTTCACAGACTCGTCGTTAGATATTACCTGCAACAAGTGTAAACTAAACATCAATTTACTTCATATAGTGTCCAAAAAGAGCTCAACAAGCAATATACAATTAAGCTTGACTGCGTACTCCAGTGCCACTGCAAGGAGCATCCAACAAGACCCTATCAACTGAGTTGTTCCCCAGAACTTTCGGCAGCTGCAATAGAAAGAACAGAATATTATACAAATAAACATCAAAAGAAACAGGCAGACATAATAATCCTCTCTAGAGAATCAGGAAAATAAGACAAGATTTTCACCTCCCTCCCATCATAGTTAGACACTATGGTGTTTGTTACACCCATCCGATGAAGATTCGCAGTGAGCTATTTCAGCCTAGACTCCTTCATCTCATTTGCATAAATGATACCTTTCCCATGAGAAATTGTGTGTCAGCAACTTTAAAACCACAAAATAAAATATTACATTGGGACCTCTAATAATGGTTATCATGCTTTTGGCAGATTAGTGGTTAAAAGGAACAATTGATGAACCATTCAGACTTTGATCCCTAACAAAAATTAGTAGAGTAAAAAAGACAGCACATACGTAGAGCATGATTGTATAATAGAAAAGGATAAAGACTAAGACAATCGAGTTTCTATACATATCATATGTTTCACATAAAAAGAGAAAGCCTCCCTTCTAACACACATGCATTTGAATGAAGTCAGATAAAGCTTGGATAAAAATTATTAGAACACGTTCCACATGCAGGCCACGTGTAAACAGTAAGTAACAGGATCTTTTGTAATTTTTATTTGAAAAATAAAGTAAGAGAATTTTAAAAATTTACCATATATAATTTTGGATATTAAAGAATGGCTGTAACTTATGCAGACAGGGGAGACACCAGAATTCACTTGAATATAAGGTGCTCTTGAGTTTTACAGAGAGCATAGATTGATGACAGAGAATAAAACAATAAGACTATTTAGTAGATATATCAGAAACAAGTTGGATTTACTCCAAACCTATTTCTCACCAGTATTTTTCATAAGAGCAGCTATATAGGTCACCGGGAGCAGCCTGCGAATGTGATAATTGAATCAGGAGGGGAAGAACATACAAGGCAAGCAACAGCAGACTTGCACCATAAACACATGAATTCCAACAGATAATGTTTTGGTATGCAATGATGCATATAAAGTCTTTCTCATAGGGGCCCATAAAAACATCCAATTTGAGTTGACTTGGCTGCTGAGAACTTCATTACAAATTAAAATATACTAGTTTAACAATGGTGATTCACATGATACCTAAGATGATAAAAATGACAAAAACCAAGGCCAAGAGACAAGGGTATAAAGAACCTATAAATGTTCGAATTTCACGGTAAACTAAATGGAGGAATACAAAAAGGATAGTGAGTGCCTTGAAATGGAAAAAGAAAAGGAAAAAAGAAGAAGAAGAAGAAGTTAAGAAATGGAGCTACAGGAATCATATATCATAGCGGATAAAACAAAACAAACAAAGTGAAGATGAGATTGCACCGTAATGGTATGAATTACAAATACTCACGCCATGTCGACAATTCTCTCTTTTTCCTGAGGAGCAAGGGCTATTACAGGCAAAAAGGAGCTCACACTTTGAAGCTGTAGCAGATAACCTATTAGCCTTATCACATAAACTAAACTAAATGAACAAAATCTAGGATCTGAAGATACCATATAATGGCCAGCCATATATGCTGGAGTGGCCCCAATTGGAACTTGTGAATCATATACAACCAAACCAACCTAAAAAGCAAAAAGAAGCAGAAGTATCCTATCTTATTATTCATCCTTGACTGTTACTGATAAAAGGCCAGATCACAAACAGAGGCCAATACTCAGAAGAAATTACTACAAAAACAGAGAAATCTTACTTTGGACCATTTGCTTAAGGGATCAAGGTTGACTCCTCTGTTTAAAAGAACACCAGCCAAGTCCCTCCGACGAGTATAAACCAGTGGAGAAATATCAACACCAAGCAACTTGTTTGGCAAAGGAACAGTAGCAAAAAGCTCAAACCAACGAATTCAAAAATCCATGTCACCTTTAAAGTGTTTGTGCGGATGCATATAGGCCTAGGCTTCTCAAAAGCTTCAATAAGTTCCGTAAGTTCAACAACTGGAAACATCTGAAGTAAGATTGCAAATAACAAAATCCGCAAGCAAATGTAATTTAAGATCCAGAAAATATAAAAGAAAGGGAACGGAAAAGGTATTGACTGTTTTAGCATAGAAACATTACCTCAACCAACGCTTCAATCAGAAAGTCATTGTACCCAAATAAGAACTTAAATCCTTTTTAAGTTGATCAACGTAATCCTTGCGTGTTTCCCCCTCTTGCCTCAAAGACTTAGAATTTGAAAGCACCCGCACAACTGAAATAATAACCCAAAACTCAATATTCTAATTAAGGGGATATCAGTTACTAATAAAATGCATGTCTAGAGCCATACGTACTTTATTTGATCCTTCTCTGAAGATTGGAAAGATCTGGGGGTCTATGTGCTTCTTCTTCCAGTTACTACATCATTGAGGAGAAATTTTAAATAGGCATGGCAAGATTTTTTTTAACTGGATTATATTTCGGATTTCTAAACCTACTGCCGAAACAAAATAGTCTATAAACTGAACCTCCTCAGTTGGTAATCTGAACTCAGTAGCTTCTTCTTTGATGTTAAGCTGTAATTCAGCTTCTGCATCTTCTTCCCGTGCCTTTTCCTCATCAATAACTCTTGCTCTCTTCTCAATATCAGATTCATCAGAATCTGAATCCTGATCTTCATCAGAACCCTCCTCTGAAACAAAAAATATAAGGAACATCACAATAAAGTGAAGAAAACACAGACCGGCCTGGATAATAGATGTCAATCACTGAGGAGGCACTACCTTCATCATCACTCCCTTGAAGGATATCATTGGCAAATGGATCATCACCATCTGACGACATTTCTGAATCGGGGTCTACTTCCTTTTCTTCTCCATCAGATTCTTGGAGCTCTTCAGGCTCCTCTGCAACATCTGAATCACTAAGCAAGAACTCTTTCTCTGATTCTTGTTCAGTAAATACAGCCTTTTGCTTCTTCTTGGGAGGAGGCCTTGAGGCCCTTGTGCCCTTTTTCTTACCGAGTTTAGGACCAGCCATTAAACTGTACACATAAAGCCCAAACACTATCTTACTAGAGCAGTTGAGAATATGATAGCAAAGGGTGCCGTGAAAGCAACTAACTCTTCTTTGAGTTTTCTTATGTTAGAAAACCAAAAACTTCCTCCAGTTGCTTTTGTAAAGACAAAAACTATGAATGTTCATATACCCGAAAGAGGGTCAACCAATCAACCATTTAATCATGATTTCATCCCAACTCCAAAAGTTCATGCAGACTCCCCTAAACCAAAAGGTAGTATATCTGCACGCCTACAGCACACGCTTTAATTCATTAATCCCAAAGCAACTAAATTTCTATACGTGCAGTATTTCACGAGAAGTGACCAACAAGTAGAGCACAAAACTCCCCCGACAGGAACACCCAAGAAAATTACACTTCATAAAAGCTCCCCCAATCTCTTGTGCTTGTTTTATAAGCATAATTTTTTCATTGATTTATACAAACTGTATTGAAACTGATTTAACAACATCCCTTCAAACATTAAAGCTCTCCCAAAAGAACCCTTTTTTCTCCAAGTTATTCTAGTCACCATTATCCATCCCATCCAATTCTTTCAGCAAATTATACCCTTTCCTCCTAGCACGAGAATTAAACAAGGAAAAAAAATAAATAGGAAACGCACAAAGTTGAGCACTTACTCTTTGAATAATGAAAATAACAGGGACGAATTCCGGTGGAGACCGGAGTAGATGTCGGCGGCGTAGTAATTAGAAAAGAGAGCGGCCTAAATTGTTTGTTCAGAAAACTGGAATTATTTTCACGAGGTTCGATTGGAGCTCGAGAATTTAAGAGAATAATAATACAGGAAAGATTGGATTTTTAACTCTGTCGCATTCTAATAAGAGCAAGAGTGGACAAGGGTTTAAGGAATTTAGTTGGAAAATTGCTCGACGTCGAGTGCATGTATTAAACGGGAAATTTAATTATATTTTATAGGTCAAATTTCACAGCTAATTCCTTGTGTTTAGTTTTCGTTCCATTTTAGTTTCTTATCTCTTAAAGTGTTTGGTTCTTAAGATTATGCAAGATACGAGGGTTTTATTGTGCGTATTTCCTTGTTTGGCTCACATGATTATATGGTGCTGATATGGGATGAAATTGGGGGTAATCGCACCGACCTGAGATTAGATGGCACCAATCTCACGATATTAGTCACATGGGAGGGGAGGAGAGGGGGTGGTGTTGTGATTGGGAATGATTCGACCGAGATTGAAAGTTTGTGATTTGTGTTTTTATTAATATATCCTCGATACAAAAATCAAAAGATGAACAACAATACAGAGAGCTACACCATCGAGTTCAACAACGGTGTCACGCTGGATGCTTGAATCTACGAAGCCGCCGGCGGAGAGTTGGAAAATTGGTGGTTGTATTCGTGGACCCACAATCGGACCCAGGGGGATTCTAGGGGTTGATGAAGGACATAGGTCAGTGGCTGGCCAATAGAGGAACAAAGGAGATGATGAAGTGAATGCTACTACCAAAGGTGATCTCTCCAGTCCAATTCTTGCAATTCTATGCATTGATTGCCGTCAAGATGAGCGTTCTTGTGGGGTAAGAAAAGAAAAGACTAGCTTTCTTGTTCTCATGGTGATAGAGACAAAGTCTTTGTTTTTTTAATATTTTATTTGGAGGAGCAATATTGAAGTGTTTATATAACAGGCAAAGGATTTTTTTTTTTTTTTTCATGTGACTATGAACCAAGTACCACCCATTGTGGACATGGGTAAAATCTAATAGATGATATTTTCTGTTTGTTTTCACATGGGCTTAAGTCTACTAGAATCTCTTAGCCTCTCGGATTGTCATGGTCTGCAGGTGATTTGACAGACTCTTGCTTTCTGATTATTCCTTATGAGTTTGGTTTGAATTTCTTGCAAATTACTTCAAGTTGTGTTTGGAGTTGGAGTTGAACTTTTGATCAAATCGACCATGAATGAATCTTGAAAAAATTTGATGTTGTGGGGTTTTAAATAAGCGAAGAAAATATGAAATGAGAAAATTCTAATTGGATTTTGTAAAATCATGTTGATTCGAACTTTACATCTGCAAAAACACTTTAGTTTGAGGGGTATAAGCTAGACTAGTAGACCTTTGTTACTAGCATCCTTCTCCGTGGTCCTACTTCACTTTAGCATAACAAGAAACCCGTAAGACTAAGTGCTCAATGAACATGGAAGTATGGTGATACCTATACGGATCAAAGTGCAAATATATGCGCTTCTCTTATTAGAGTTTTATCATGCTTGGCGATTTCCAATGATTTATGAATTACTTATTGAATCAGTTGAATCAATATTTGATTCTTGAGCTAATAGTGAAATGGCTAGTAGAAGTGTATTGCATGTTGCAAGTTCTAAGTTTTTTATGATTTTTCAGTATTGCTAGCAATTTGTTATGTCATTAAATTGATCTATGTTTTAATCCTCATCATGGAGTTAGTTTGAATTTGAATCTAGAAGTTCTTGTTTGTGTATCAATCTCCATCTAAACATTTTGCCTCTTATTGTTTTGCTCTCACCTGCACCAATTTTCAGCCCTACAATTGATCAGATTGAATAAATTGCTGGCTATTTGAGCTTAGGTTACCACTTTGGATTGACTGCCTATATATATATATATATATATATATATATTGGAATGCACCATAAAGCCATATTGCAATCTCCACTCAACTGAGACCCTTTGTAATGGGCATGAGATATGGTGAGCAGATTCTAGTTGTGGAATTTATTTCATCATTGTAGTGTTTATAAAGATTTTAAGTACTACAAATGCAACAATCATATTGATTTTACATGCCCTTGTTCTGATCATGCTTTGCTGATATATATGAAGTGTCAACTGAATTTTCTTTTGTCAAAAGGGGAGCAAGAAGTCATTTGTCAATGCAAATTTGCTGGAGTAGTCATACTAAGAAAGAAGATACATAGATAGAGAGAAATGATGAGGGTGAAGAAGATGGTGACCTGTGGAGAAGTGAACTCCATATTCGAAGATGAGAATTCTTGAAAGGATATATGCACAAATATTTTACATGCATTTATATATATATATATATATATATACACACACACTTACTTTTTTTGGATTTTTATAATGTCAAAAAATGTGTGTAAAATTCTGCTTGTTAGGCCCCTTTTTGTTCGGCCAACGGTATAGCTGATTGTTAATTCAGGAAAATTGAGAAAGTGCTTTTGATAATTTTGAAAGGTGCAAGTTGTTTGTGTTGCATATCATGGTCTGCAGTGACGATGAATTAACGCAATCCAGCCTGATAGGAATTTGAGATGATCTTTTCTTTCCTCCATCTTACAACAAGCCACGTGGAATTGGGCGAAAAGTTTTCAGGTCTTTCAATTCAATGCCATTGTTTCTATCTTCTGCCTAAGATCTTATCACCAAAAAGATTATTATTATTATTATTATTTCGAAACCATTCTCTTTATGTATGTTTTTGTTACCAGCAACAAATCGACGCCATTTCGGCATGAACTAACATGATTTCTTGGTTTAGTTTTTTCATGTTTCCAAATATTTGTTTGTGCCAGGCCTAGATATACGACAATTAAAGGAAAATTCTAATCCGAACCTGGTTTGGTCGAACCTAAAAAATCATATGGCTAGTCCAACAAATTATATGACAAGTGTATTGTACTTTCCAAGTGATTGGCCATTCTTCTTAAATTATTGATCATTTATATGGCAAGTGTAAAACACTCGCCACATGATTAACACTAGTTCGGCCGAATCGGATTTGGGCTAGAGTTTCCCAACAATTAAGCACAAAAAAACGTTTTGATCATTTGAGAATATCAATTATTTAATAAAATTATGATAATGAATCATAGAATGAAATCTTCTCGTGCTACACACTCGGGATGTTATCATTGAAGCTCTTAAGGACTTGGATGAATTGAAATGTATAACATGACAATGTTGCCTAGACTTATGATTGTCTGCACAATTAAATTATTTATTTATTTATTTTACAATTCATCTTCTCTAAAACATCCTAAAGCTAACTTGAGTGTCGGAGAACCTACGTCTGGGCAAAATCGGACAGTCTCATGCGTTCCTTCCTTTTTGGCGGAGTTTGAAAGGGTCTTGAGCTAAACACAATTAGCAATACATTGGTGAAGTCCATTTTGAATAGGGCCGATAGCTGTGGAGGAATTGAATAAATGAGATGTAATGGCAGGTTTAGATCTAATATAGTTTTTGTTCAATCAAATCCAAACGGATGAAGTGTTGACACATTTATTAAGGAATTTTTATGAGTTTGGGGACACGAAATTATTAGTATATAGTTTGACCATCTAGGTCGTGACGATACGACAGTAACACGGGCTATTGTTTATTACAATATGGGATATGAGAGTTATTTGTAAGGAGGGGTTATTTGTAATTTCTTTTAGACTTATAGGATATGGGAGTAATTCTCCCTTACAAATATGTAGGGGCAAAAAGAATATTACAGTTCTTTTATTTGACTTAGCATTAAGTGGACAAAACTCAAGGGATACTGTTCATTTTCGAAACAAAATAAAGTTATTTGAAATTTCGTCTAAATTCAAGGGAGATGAGGGTAATTGTCCCAAAAATTTAATCTAAACCGGTCTAGTCAAGTCAAAACGTAATCCGTAAAGAGTGTATTATGAAATTAACCTAATTTTATAACTAAGTGTTATAAAATCACACAAGATCCTCTATTCCAAACGGTGTTTCATCTTCTATTTCAATTCATGGATATACACCAAGTGTAAAAATCCCAAACCAAGAGTATAATTAAGGAAGTAAATTTGTACACATGACATAAATGTAAATTATGGAAATAAGAGATGAAACACTAATTTAGAATAGAGGATCCTATCTGTATAAAATTAAACATGTACAAAAAATTTCTAAAATGTACAGGATTTCACAAAGTGAACTCAAAATATGAACACAAGGAAAAAATCATGATGACTTTAAGTCGCCAGCTTGTTGCGTTTTTATCCATTTACGCGCGCACATAAATGCTAAGGATGATTTATATTATTAACTAGATATTATATTTAGGTGAACGTTTTATTTTTGGAAAATCACTTTCAATGCATCTGTCTTCTTACATTGTACAGAAACATTCTTTCTTGTAGCACATTTACGTTTTAGGAATCTCAATAGCTTTGTCCTGATTCAGATCTCTCTCTATGTGTATAGTGTATTGATTGGCAAATAGATTGGAAAAGCGCATGTGACTTGCACGATCCAATTAAATTTGTGAATTTTGTATTTTTTAATTATGCTAAACAAATGTGGTTTCTCATTTTGCTAAATCAATATATTTGTACAATCTCCGCACATGCCTTTTATTTTTTTAAAAAATAAATAAATGTTCTATTTAACAAGGCATTTATTATTAATTTGAAAAGGCATGTGTTGAGATTGTGCATATATACTGATTTGATAAAATGGTAGACTATGTCTGATTAGAATGATCAGAAAATACAAAATTTTCAATTTAATTAAGTCATGTGTAAGTCACATGCATTTTTCGAATCGATTTCTCAATTTTTGGTGAAATTTATCCTCAATACGCCATAAATTTTAAATTAAAGATTTAAATTGCCAAATTAAAATATAGGTGTACCAAAATCATCAAATAGCACAAAGTATAAGACTAGTTTTGCAAATAAACCTAGTATATTCATTAATACAAATATGCAATGGTCACTGGTCAAGGCTTATATCAAATATAACGTTCCTGATATAGCAAGCGAATCTGTGAACCTTAAAGGAAAGAGAGTCCCATTGACAAATTTTTAATTCAAGTAAGAGAAAAAAAAAATTAAAGATAAAAGTAAAAATTAAAACATTCCTTGTAAAAAAATAAAAGTCAAAAGAATGTCCATAATTCAGACTAGGTTCATAATCATTTTCAGTTAAATTTTGACGAACAAGTTTAAAATTTACTGTCAACTATTGGGCATATATGGAGAGCATTGACGGCTAGTTAATATAGAGGCTTTTTCAAAGGATCCAAAAACATTGGATTATATAAGAACCAAGATATATTGTTCATTCTCTGAAAGTGACTATCAAAAGTTAATTTGTTTGTTTTGCTGGCCGGAATATTCGACCTGAAAATGGCCGGCGGTAACGGTGAAGCAGTCCTTTGCGCCGGCGCCGGCGAGCCATCGGAGAAGCCTCCCCACACGAATTTTGAAATAGAGGGTAAATGTTGTTATTTTCTTTTTACATTGTTAGATTAATTTTAGAGCTTTTTGCAAAATTTCTATATAATAGTTTACTTCATATGAAAATTTTGATTATATTTTGGATATATTTGATAATAAATTTCGTACATAAGATGTTTAATGCCTTAAGCAGATGGGTCTCATATTTTGGCATTTCATAAGTGTATTTGTTTTGGTATGATAATTTTTTCAATTTAAATTATTTAAAAAGATGCATGTTTGATTTGTATGTGTAATATGGTATTAATGATATAAAAATTCGATTTTGTTCCTATGGAATACCATTTTTTAGTAATTTCACATGTCAATTTTAGGGATAAGATGAACAATATACAAAATCAATTGAAATGCATAATTTGAAATGCTAAAAACTCACCTCCTAGGTGAGATCGTTATACCGTTTTATATGACATTCCTAATGCAAACCGGATTACAATTGATCGGCTCATAAGAAATTTGATAAGAAATCAAATGCGCTTAAAGATACATTTCAAGAGGTCCAAATGCTTTATAAGCATGTATCAAAGATATCCTTTAATTGATCTATAAATTTATGAAGTATACAAAATAAATCTTGTCTACGATATTTGATGTTCAAACGTGTATGTTGCAAGTATGAATTTGTTCAGTCGAGAAAAGAAGTGACCCCTTAACCCCATTTAACTTAAATATGTTTTTATAAAGGCACTAAAAACCCCTAAGGTTTTAAAAACCTCTAAGGTTTATGAATTTATGTATTTTTTTTAAAATTTTTGATTAAATATTTACTTTTTATATATAGAATATGGTATGTTATATATATCATATTTGATTTTTTTTTCTTTTAAAAGTTTTTGATGCGAGTATATTTTGAATACCATAACCTTTTGTGCTTAGATTGGATAAACGGTATATTAGTGAATTTAGAGGTGAATCCAAGGATGATTGGAGAGGACTCTATCCTCCCCATTGGAATCTAATATCTACACATATTTCTAATACATTATTATTAAATTTCAAAATGTTGTCCCTTGTAAAAATATCTTTTATATATTTTGAAAATTCAATCTTACTCTTAGTAAAAAATTTTTGATTCCATCTTTGAATCAATTCACAATATATATTTTGGTGAAGCGAGTAATCCATTTTATCAACCTTAAGGTTCTTTACATTCATTGAAAATTAACGTCAACATGTTACATAGGATAACTGCAAACTGCAGAACAAGGAATTGGAGAATGCAGTTGCCTTCTCAAATTTATATAAAATTAAATTCTACATTTATTTTTTTTGTAAATTCAAAATTTATCATCCTCCCTCCAAATAACATATATTCTTTTTATATTTTACAAAAAGTTCAGAATCGTCCCCAAGCAAAAATTTCTAACTCTATCACGTACAACACAAAAAACTAGTTTACAATTTCATTCATTGATTGAGGAAAAAATAAAAAGGTGGTGGAACTAATTCATGCAGTGGACGACGACCTCGATGACGACGAGAAGTTCTGCCCAATTGAGCAGGTCCGGCTAACGGTGCCGATGACCGACGATCCGTCCATGCCGGCTCTGACGTTCAGGACGTGGTCCCTCGGCCTGGCATCGTGCGTGATGCTGGCATTTCTCAACATGTTCTTCGGCTTCCGCCAGAACGGCCTCGGCATCTCGTCCGTCACCGCACAGATCGTCTCGCTGCCGTTGGGGAAGTTGATGGCGAGAGTCCTGCCCACGACCAAGTTTGTTGTGCCCTTCACGAACTGGTCGTTCTCACTGAACCCGGGCCCGTTTAATCTTAAGGAACATGTTCTGATCACCATATTCGCCAACTGTGGCTCCTCGGGGGTTTATGCTGTCAACATTATAACCATTGTCAAGGCCTTCTACCACCGCGAGCTGCACCCCGTAGCCGGCTGGTTGCTAGCTCAAACCACACAGGTAATCCTCGAAACTAATTAATGCAGTATTGTACATCAGTGGCGTAAGCAGAATATAGTGAAAAATGTTGTATTAAGAATATAGATATATCTATCTATATATAACACCAATGAAAAATTAGAATTTCAATTATAACACCTCATAACGGGTCTCTGCAGTACTCAATCTGAATTAGTTGGCCAATGAGTCAATTATAAGTGACAAATTTTTGTTGCCATCAAATTATATTGCAAAATGTCTAATTGCAGAATATGATTAATTTTTGTTATATGTTTTCTATAATATTCACTAATACATGTATTAGTGAGCTATGGAGATTGAAAAAGAAAATCTACATATGTTTTTTTTTCGTGTGACAACTTAATTTGCTAAAGAGTAAATTACATTACGCACCCCAATCTTTGGGGTGCTTTGCACTTTGATACTTAACCTTTGTAATTGTGCGTTTTGGCACCTAACCTTTATTATTTGTGCGGCGATGGTATTTTTTTTTACTATTTTGACGGAATCTTTGTGGAATATTTGATATATTCTGGGGAATATTCTACTGAAATAGTATAAAAAATACCATCGGCGCACAAATGATAAAGGCTAGGTACTAAAGTGCACATTTACAAGGGTTAGGTACCAAAGTACAAAACACGCCAAAGGTTGGAGTGCTTAACGAAATTTACTCTATACTAAATTTTATCTTCGAACCATTTACTGATTTGTATGTATCATTTATGATAATTTAATATTTGTCATCTAATTTTTTTTTTTTTTATGAATGTTATTTCAGATGCTTGGCTACGGGTGGGCCGGTATATTTAGAAAAATCCTGGTGGACTCCCCCTACATGTGGTGGCCTGAAAGCATGGTTGCAGTGTCCCTATTCAGGTAGTCTTATCGTCTATCTAGCGTCTGAATTTTTTATAATTACAATAATCTTCCTTTACGTTTGTATAATTGCAAAACCCAAAAGCAAAGTGTAAAAATAATTTAAAAATAATGAAAATCACTAAATTTTGGAAAGATGATTTTGTGACTCGTTTTTAATGTTTAAGTAATATTTTCCGTTAAAATTTCTAACTAAACAAGGATTTTGTTAATCTATGAAACTTGGAAGGGAGGTCACTGTAATTATAGAAAATAAGAGGGGAGAGTTAGTGATTTAAATATCTCAGAGCACTACAAGGTTGTATTCCCTTCAACGACAAATTGGTACTCTATAAATTTAGTTTATATGACGGAGTTAGTTTATAATAATTCCATTACTAAATGCTTAGTCATTTATTGTTTCTTTACTTTTGTTCACATTGAATTTTGTCGCCAATCCATCACACATAATTTAAATATATGACAGAATCTCTCTGTCACAAAATCTACTAGAGTGAAGTAGGCATTTTCTTATCGTGGAGGGGGTCTCAGTATAATTACATATATAAATAATTGTGTGTGTAACTCGTGTTTTTTTTCCTTGTATTGTAGAGCATTGCACGAAGGAGACAAACGACCCAAAGGTGGGCTATCAAGATCGCAATTTTTTGTTATGGTGTTCGTGTCAAGCTTCGCATACTACATAGTCCCCGCCTATTTCTTCCCTTCAATATCTGCCATTTCTGTCGTCTGTTTGATCTTCAAGAACTCCATATTGGCACAACAAATCGGGTCGGGCCTCCACGGTCTGGGAATCGGTTCGTTCGGTCTCGACTGGTCCACCATTTCTGGCTACGTAAGCAATCCCATATCATCTCCCGGCTTCGCCATTATCAACACCCTCGTGGGCTTTTTCCTAGTCATGTATGTCATGACGCCGTTAACTTACTACCTCAACGTATATGACGCCAAGAAATTCCCCATCTTTTCGCCCCACACATTCGATCACACTGGCCAAATTTATAACGTGTCGCGTGTCATAAATCCGGACACTTTCAATCTGAACGTAGCCGGATACGAAGGTTATAGCAAACTATACCTTAGTGCTTTCTTCGCCTTCACTTATGGCATTGGCTTTGCTTCAGTAACAGCTGCCATTTCACACGTTGGACTTTTTCATGGAAAGTAAGTAATTAACCGTTTTTTTTTGTCCCAATTAGATTAGAAGTTAAGTGTGTGCAATGATTTCACTGATTAAGAGACATATTTTTGTACTCAGAACAATTTGGTCACTGTGGACCAAAGCACAGAGCAACCTGCGCAGGAAAATGGATGTGCACACAAGATTAATGAGGAAGAACTATGAAACAGTGCCAGGGTGGTGGTTTTATACCATTCTCGTTATTGTCTTTTGCCTTTCCCTTTTAGCTCTTGAAGGTTTCGATAAACAGCTCCAGCTGCCATGGTGGGGGCTCATTATGGCCTGTGGAATGGCGCTTTTCTTCACCTTACCGGTTGGCATAATACAAGCAACAACGAACCAGGTACTTGTCGTAGTAGTTATATAGGAAGTGTTAGTTACAATTACACCCCCTCCAAAATATCTGAATTACCTCCCCCCTAAATTTGCATAATTACAGAATCTGATTTCGTTTGTTAAACAGTGAAACTTGGAGCGGAGGTCATTGTAATTATAAAAGATCAAGGGGGAAGGAGTTGGTAATTTAGATACTTTGGAGGGTGTCAGTGTAATAAACCCCAATTTAATTCGTAGCTTAATTTTTTGAATGAAATCAACTTATCAATCCCATTTCCCGGAAAAAAAAATCTCGTGCAGCAAATCGGGCTAAACATAATCACCGAGATGGTAATCGGGTACGTGTACCCTGGTAGGCCTCTAGCAAACGTAGCATTCAAGACATATGGCTACATAAGCATGGCCCAAGCACTTGGTTTCCTGAGTGATTTCAAATTAGGCCACTACATGAAAATCCCTCCAAAATCCATGTTCATCGCCCAATTAGTGGGAACAATAGTTGCATCTTCAGTCTACTTCAACACATCTTGGTGGCTCCTCACATCAATTAAGCACATATGTGATGTACCTAATCTACCAAAGGGAAGCCCCTGGACCTGCCCAGGCGACGATGTATTCTACAACGCCTCCATAATATGGGGCGCCATTGGCCCTGGGCGGATGTTCACGGGTCAGGGTGTTTACGGGCAAATGAACTGGTTTTTCCTGGCTGGTGCTCTGTTACCCGTGCCCGTTTATGTGTTTAGTCGCAAGTATCCGGAGAAGAAATGGATCCGGCTGATAAACGTGCCGCTTATATTGGGATCCACGATGGCTATGCCACCGGCCAGGTCGGTGAACTTCATAATGTGGGGCATTACTGGCATTTTTTTCAACATATATATTTACAGGGTGTACAAGAAATGGTGGGCTAGGCATGCGTACGTTTTGGCTGCTGCGCTCAATGCAGGGGTAGCGTTCTTGGGCGTTTTGCTTTATGTGATGCTGACATCGAACGAGGACATCGCGCCGCACTGGTGGGGTTTGGATACGGACGATCATTGCCCGTTGGCCACGTGCCCCACGGCCCCTGGGGTCATCGCTGAAGGATGCCCGTTTTTCTAGTATGTTTATTATGATGATGCTTTTGGAGTCTAAGAAGTTGTTTAGCTGCTTTTATTTGTGTAAATATCTGCAAGATCATTTATTTTCATGGTCATGGTTGATGGTTTTGTTTTCTCTAGGACTATGGTCGACGATGATTTTGAAATTTTGGACTAGTACAGTTGATTGATCAAGTCTTACTATCTTTAGAGATGCATTAATTTTTGAAGACACTATAAGCCAAAGAAATTTTGCTACCCTGATAAAGATCGTGAGAATCCAATACGTCATCAAAGTCCAGAATGGAGCCAAAAATGAGAGAGAGAGAGAGAGGGAGAGAGAGAGAGGGAGAGAGGGAGAGAGAGAGAAAGAGTTGTTTGCAATATAAACAAGATAATGTGCGTAATAGCACGCATAGCATGAAAACGCAAAACAGTGCCTAATGGAAACAGAAATGTACCCAACAAATTTGATTAGTAGCAAAGAAAAAAAAAATGAATGAAATTAAACAATATTCCTCGTACGTAAAACAAAAGTCAGACAATTGCCCCATTATTTTCAGACCAAATTCATAGTCAGAGCATGAATATAGGCAACTCTTTGATCTGTACTGTAAGTAGGTAGAAGTGTATTTACAGCCACCAATGGCTTCCGCAAAATGAGGCGATGGAAAATAATCTAAGGCTAGCAAGTAATAAACAAAAACAATGCCGCATATATAAAAATACCACAAGAGGGATGGCCACATATTCGGAGGGATTGAAGTTTCATTTATTTTTCACTCGCTTGGTACCCCGGAAGACATATCAATGGCTGGCGGCAATGGCGACGCAGTTGTCAAAGTAGGCGACGACGAGCTACCGGATAAGTTCACAGATATTGGAATCGAAGGTAATACCACCATTTTTATTTTCATCTTGATCGTTCATTCTTTGCTAAAATCTACGTCATATTTGATTTGCCAGAATTCTTAAAAGTATGTTGTGCGAGTTGGTTGGGAGAGTTTTATTATTATTATTATTATATAGGCGACAATATTATTATTATTATTATTTTGATATAAATGTCTTTTCATAAATATTTGTTTGATTACCGGTGTGATACATATCAAGTTTTCACATTGTTGCATGTCTTAGCTATAGTATATTCTTTTATGAAATAATGACCATAGATACAAATATATATATACCCACACCCACATATGTTTACATCTTTTACCGGCCGGTAACTAGATCAAGAAAAGGTTTCTGAGACCTTTCCATGAGTGGAGCAGGTTTTGAGTAGAAGAAGATACCTGAAGAAGGTACATTCCACTGAGTCAGATGATTTGAAATGATTACACTTTTTTCGCAACATCTTAAAAAGATACAAATTTTGAATGAATATTTGGTATTATTTTGAGGGTTGGAAAATATTCTCCAAATCAATAACAAAAAGGACCCCAAAATATTTGCCCCCTTAAACATAAAACATAAAATTTTCTCTTCATTTTTTGGGAAAAAAAAAGGAGAAAGTATTAGAATGTAATGTACATGCAGATAAGGAAGAAGAGGAGGACTATTGTCCGATTGAGCAGGTCCGGCTAACAGTGCCGCCAACTGACAACCCATCGCTGCCGGTCCTGACATTCAGAACATGGTTCCTCGGGCTATCGTCGTGCATTGTGTTGTCATTTTTGAACCAGTTCTTTAGCTACCGCCAGAATGCCCTCAGCATAATGCCCGTCACTGCACAAATTGTTACTCTCCCACTGGGAAGGTTCATGGCAAGAGTGCTACCCAGGAGGAAGTTCACGGTGCCCTTCGTAAAATGGTCATTCACTTTGAACCCGGGCCCTTTTAATCTTAAAGAACATGTCTTGATCAGCATATTCGCCACCTGTGGCAGCTCAGGTGTTTATGCTGTTTCTATTGTAACAATTGTAAAGGCCTTCTACCACCGAAACCTAAATCCGGCGGCTGGGTGGTTGCTAGCTCAAACTACCCAGGTACTGTAAAACTAACAATGTATATATCTAAGGATTACACCTACGACCCCTTATATTTGGTGAACCCTCTAAGGTTTGCATAATTACAGAAGCCACCCGTGGCATCAACTTCCATCTTAGGGTTAGACCACCGACAAAATTAACAATGGGGTAGTTCTGTAATTATGCAAATATAAGGGGTTTAAATGTATTTCCACACCAAAATTAAGGGGGTATAGGTGTAATTATTGCATATATCTACGAAACAATATTTGTAACCTTGTTTGAAAATAAATGTGTCTCGTTTGTTGACGAATGTTATTCCAGCTGCTTGGTTACGGGTGGGCCGGTGTATTTAGGAAAATCCTCGTGGACTCACCGTATATGTGGTGGCCTGAGACCATGATTTCGGTGTCTCTATTCAGGGCGTTGCACGAAGAAGACATAAGGCCGAAGGGAGGGCTATCAAGACTGCAATTCTTTCTGGTGGTGTTTGTCTCCAGCTTTGCATACTATATAGTTCCGGCTCATTTCTTCCCTACAATATCTTCCATTTCTATCGTCTGTTTGATCTTCAAGAAATCCATATTGGCACAACAACTCGGGTCCGGCCTTCGTGGGCTGGGAATTGGTTCGTTCGCCCTAGACTGGTCTGCTGTTGTGAGCTTTATAAGCAATCCCATATCTTCCCCTGGATTTGCCATTATCAACTGCCTTGTGGGCTTTTTCTTGGTCATGTATGTCATGACACCATTAAATTATTACTACAATGTTTATGATGCTAAGAAATTCCCAATCTTTTCGCCCCACACGTACGATAATATGGGCCGAACTTACAACATCTCACGGGTTCTTAACAAGCAGACTTTCGACCTTGATGTTGCAGGATATGAAAGTTATAGCAAAATGTACCTTAGTGCTTTCTTTGCCTTCACTTATGGCCTTGGCTTTGCTTCACTCTCCGCTACAGTATCACATGTCGCACTTTTCCATGGAAAGTAAGCAACAAACTGATGTAATTAACGTTGCAAAGTCTTCTTTTTTCCCTTTTCTTTTGCCCTCTTAATTAATGCTGAAACAATTATTCGTACTCAGAACCATTTGGAACCTATGGAGCAAAGCAAAGAGAAACCTGCAAAAGGTGGACGTGCACACAAAAATAATGAGGAGGAACTATGAATCTGTGCCAAGCTGGTGGTTTTACTCCATTCTTGCTATAGTCATTATCCTATCTCTGGTATGTCTTGAAGGTTTTGATAAACAGCTCCAACTCCCATGGTGGGGGCTTTTATTGGCGTGTGTTATGGCGGTTTTCTTCACTTTACCGGTCGGCATAATTCAAGCCACAACCAACCAGGTACTAATCTTGATCATCATCACTTCCATCGAGCTTGTTCTTTTTTTTTTCCACATTTTTGTGCGTAAGTAACTGGCTCCATCTCTTGTGCAGCAAATCGGCTTAAACATTATCACTGAGATGCTGATCGGTTACATCTACCCTGGGAAACCTCTTGCAAATGTAACATTCAAGACGTATGGGTACATAAGCATGTCACAAGCACTTGGTTTCCTGAATGATTTCAAATTAGGTCACTACATGAAGATCCCTCCGAAAACCATGTTCCTTGCCCAGTTAGTGGGCACAATAGTTGCATCTTCTGTCTACTTCAACACAGCTTGGTGGCTACTCACATCAATCAAGCACATTTGCGATCCAGCCCACCTACCCCACGGGAGCCCCTGGACCTGCCCCGGCGATGATGTGTTCTACAATGCTTCCATCATATGGGGAGTCATCGGCCCTAAGCGAATGTTCACGGCTGAGGGTGTTTACGGAAGCATGAACTGGTGGTTCCTGATTGGTGCAGTGTTGCCCGTACCCGTTTATCTGCTTGCCCGCAAATTTCCTCAGAAGAAATGGCTCAAGTACATCAATGTGCCCCTCATATTGGGATCCACAATGACCATGCCACCAGCCAGAGCTGTGAACTTCATAATGTGGGGCATTACTGGCATCTTCTTCAACATATACATTTACAAGGTGCATAAGAAATGGTGGGCTAGGCATGCTTACGTCTTGGCTGCTGCGCTTAATGCTGGTGTTGCATTCCTTGGTGTGCTGCTTTATTTCATCTTGCAATCGAATAATGTTTCGGGTCCTGCCTGGTGGGGTTTGGAGACGGGCGATCATTGTCCGTTGGCCCATTGCCCCACGGCCCCCGGGATCAATATTGAAGGATGTCCTGCTGTCTGATGTGGGTAATCATGCTTATGAAATCACGCTGGGCAATCGAATAATTAAGGATTGTCTTTATCCCAGGCCTATGCTTGATTGTTAGATGATTTGCAACTCGTACAGTTGAGTTATCTGTATTTGTAAGTTAACATTGCTGTATTACAAGAATAAAACATACATTAGCTCTAGGTCTATGGTTGATTATTTGATAATTTACAACTTGCAGAGTTGATTAATCTGTTTTATGTTCATGTAAGCAAGCATTACTTTAATTATTGCTACTTTAGCATTAATTTAGTACAGTAATTACACACATTTTTCTTCTTCTTCTTCTGCCCCACACCCCCATCTCTGTCTCTCTCTCTCATGGGTCTTCTCGTTAAGAGGCATGGTTTGTAGGAACGGTCGCGGGAACAAAACGGAGGTGACTGTTCTAGTTCCATTGCAACGCAGTGGAACGATTGCGGTTATTTCATGGATTCTCTATTTAAATATTAAAAAATTATTAAAAATTATAAAACATGTAAAAGATCTATCATTGTTTGTTTAAAGGAATATTTAGTACAATTTTGAATTATGAAAAATGATATCATTTAAACTTTTGTAATTAAATTACAAGCTTATTAAAAACATTACTTAACTATTTTAAATTATTTATCATTAATCAAGTGAAATATAAAACACATTTGAATTTGGAATTGAAATAGATATTTACATTACATATTAATTCAAATTAATGATTATAAGTTCAAAAGAATATTTAAAATTTCAAGAGAAGTAATACATTTGTTTGATATTTTTATGTTCAACTTTTAAAATAAAGAATGTAAACAAATAATTGGACAATATGTTTTGTTTAATAATTTAAAATTATGGCCAAAAATTTGAAAATAAAAAATATTAATAAAGTTTTATTATTTATTTTTATTAATTCTCAATTAGGAAACAAATTAGAATAATAAAATAATTAATACAAATTATAAAAGGGGAAAAAATGGAAAAAAGAATAGGGGGGGAAAAAAAAAAGAATAGCAGAAAACAAAACTTCTTTCCACTTCCCTAGCCCTCATTTTTTCTAACGGCTGTCTACACTCCAAGTCCGTCTCTTCTCTCGCCGAGTTTTCACTGATTTGTCGTTAGATCGGTTCTGAATTGACGTTCCGGTCCGATTTATTGGACAGGAACAGCGATCCGGCCGATTTCTCACCGAACTGCAGCCGCATCAGACTCGCGGCCGTTCCTTTCTGTCGCGATGGAATGACAAAAGCCGTTTCGATTTCAATTTCAAACGTGACGAATAATAATACCAATATATTCTCAAACCGTGTATTTTTATGATGAAACAACCCACAGAGGAGCAAGCTTATCAATAAGGAAAAAGAAAAATAAAATAAAGAAAGATGCATCAATAAGCTTATGAAAGGAGAGTTGAAACAAACAGGTGGAGGGTGCGCAGATGAGTAGTCCAAACCAAGTCTCCAGTCTCCATGCTAATACCAAATTAGGAGGCTCTTTGAGGACGTATAATTAACCACACAAGAAATGCAGTTAATATTTGTTAACTATTCCACATCGTATAAATACTGGGACGTGGTTCATTTTATAAAGGCTTAGATAACCTTCACCTCATGAGCTATTTTTTAGAGTTACGTTTGATCTAAACTCCTAATATTTCTACATGGCATCAGAACAGATTAGGTCCTGCTTGATTAGTTAGGCTCCCCGTTATAACACTTTCACATCAAATAAATACTGAGGAGGGTGTGTTAACTATCCCACATCAAATAAATACTGAGATGTGATCTACTTTATAAAGACCATATATTCTAGCCTAGGCGTGAGGGGAGCTTGTTAATTATTTCACATCGAATAAATACTGAGATGTGATCTACTTTATAAAGGTTTGGGCAACCCTCACCTTATGAGCTACCTTCCCAAACTTGGGTATGTTAACTATCTCACATCGAATAAATATTGAGATGTAGTCTACTTTATAAAGGATTGTCTACTTTTGTAAGTACTATAAGTTTGTGTTTGGAAAAAAGAATTTGGAGGAAAAATCACAAATGACTATATTGTTGAATACTTCAACACAAGCTTTATCATATGTTAATTTAATTAATGGTCATGGTTTGCGTTTACCAAGTCTTTAGCACGTGATAATAATTTATGATCATTTTACTAAGTCTCTCCACCTATTTAGTAGTGGTAGTTAGAGTGTAATGCCTATAAAGGCTCATTTGCGAGAGAATAAAAAATCATCAAATATTCTTCCACTCCTCTTGTTTTCTAGCGTGTATGGCTCTCTACATTTTTCTTTCTCTTTTTTATTTTTTATTTTGAATATAGTGAATTATTTCTTCTACATTTGGTATTCAGAGCTAGTCTTGCTTTTGGAAGATCATCTCTTGTAGTTTTGAGAGCTTTTATTTATTTATTTTTTTGTCAACACAATGATGGACCTACAAGTTGTCGGAAAAATGAAAAAGCTCAACAATAACAACTACAATATATAGTCAACTTGTATGATGTTTTATATGTAAGGGCAAGACTTGTGGGAGGTTGTCAATGGTAGTGAGGTGACGCAACCAGAAAGGGAAGAAACAAACAACACTTTGTAGAAGTGGAAGATCAAAGCGGGCAAGGCAATGTTCGCCTTGAAGACAACTGTTGAAGAGGATGTGCTTGAATACATTCGAGATGCCACAACTCCAAAATAAGTTTGGGATACGTTCGCCAAGCTATTTCAAAGAAAAATGACACGAGGCTCCATCTATTAGAGCGTGAATTACTCTCAATAGCACAACACTTTTGCAAGGTGAAAATGCTATGTTGGGAGATCTCCGAGTTAGATCCACAAGCTCCGATTGGGGAGACGAGGATGAAGCGAATCAGCATTTATAGTCTGAGGCCTGAATATAAAGGCTTTGTTGCTTCTGTACAGGGATGGCAAACTCAACCGTCACTTGTAGAATTCGAGAATGTGCTAGCTAGTCAAGAAGCGTTAGTCAAGCAAATGGGAGGAGCTTCACAAAATGATCATGAGGGAGCACTCTTTGAGTGTAGTGAATTATTTCTTCTACATATATATTATGTGAACTTCAAATCCACTATAATTGCTCTAAAAATAGTTCAAAATAGAAACTAAAGAACTTGAAATCCATCATTATCCAACAGCTGAATTTGTTATCATAAATTTGAAATATTTAGCTTCAAATCCGTCAAATAAACACAACCTACCAAAGAGATATTTTATTACAATCGAACTTGATAGCTAACCTGCAATCCAAAATCTCAGCAGCAGTAGCCTAATAAAGAATGAGAATTAAGATCCACTTGTTATGTCTAGTACACTTGCTTGGAAGCTCGGAAGGTTAATCAAAAAGTTCAGCATTTAGCCAGTCCCTACAAGTGATTGCAACTATTTCAATAGGACGAGACACTAAAAATTTTTAAAAAGAATAGACGAGGAAACAGCCCTTACTTCTTGATATCATCCAGGTGGTCATCAATGTCTATGATGTCCTTCCATTTGTCGGACGAGATGTAGTCCAAAAGCACTTTATTTGATGAAGGCTCCTTCAAAGTGAGCTGATTGTTCCCCTTTGATTCAACTAGCTTCCAACTAGATGCTTCCTTTGTGTAAAGCTAAGCAATAAAGTGGGACACAGTACATAAATGTTTAATAAAACATCCTAAAACATGTGAGTTATTTGGGTTGTACGCAATCCTATCACCGCACCAAAGGGGTAACAGCTGCAGAGGAGGAATGAGTTGTTTGCAATATAAACAAGACAACGAACCCTAGAATGGCTAATTTATTCAAGTAACATAGAATTCAAAAGAGTTTTAGAAAGTACCCTAAAAAACAATGCCTTTAACAAACTTATATGAAACGGCCTTTAGCCAATTAAAACTATAGCAAGATTAGCTTTGTATAAGCTTTATCGGTTCTATTGTGAGTAGAAGCTGTTTTAAGAGTTCACTGCAGTTATTAATCAATAATTCAAGCTAGTTTCTGTACTGAGTTACCCTTCTGTTTTACCTCAATCACAAACTAAGGGCAAGAGTAAAACAAATATTTGACAAAGCCCACTTAAGAATTGTAGCACAAAATCACTTCTTTTCAAACACACATGCCCACACACACACACACACACACACACACACACACACACTGTGTGTGTGTTGTAGCACATAATCACCTGCATCACTGGACTACGGTCTTTTCCCTTGGGTAAATCCTCGAGCCTTTTGTTATCTAACTGAAAATCCACAAATTGAAAGCATCAGCCATTTGCCAAAAGCTGGTCTTCAAGCTGCTAAAAACACTTTCAAATGAATTTTAATTCAAGAAAACGCACCAGGAGCAGAGCAGCTTGAGGAAAATAGCGGGATATGCGATCGCCAATGTTCTTTGCAATACCATCAACTTCGCAATCATCGCATCTATCATTAGCATGAAAATAACCCACGACGCTCAGCCCCTTTTCTCCATAATACTCCTCTATCTGTAACAGCACAATCTCAATTTCAGAAATCAACTCAGAAAAATTAACAAAAAAAATGTGGATTGAGATCGGTATCGAGTGGCTAACCATAATGAGGGAGATTTCAAGGGGAGGAACGAGGCCGATCTGTGAGTGGAACAGGGGGACGGAGTCGACGATCTCGACGACAGCACCATCGGCGGAGGAACGGCCGAGGAGGACGCCGTTGACGGCGGCGGAACAGTGCTTTACGGCGTGGAGGACAAGCTTTATGTAGGCGTTCTGGTGGATCACGTACGGCGATTCGCCGGTCATGACTCACTGAGTTGAACTGAGTTGAGAGCAACAGGGGGAGGGGGAGTGGCGGGTTTTGTTAGGATTCAAGTGCAGCCTTTATTAGATTTGTTTATAATATCAGGTTAATTACAATCAGACCCCTTTAAAATTGTCAAATTATTAAATGTTCCCTGAAATTTTTTTTATAGTCATGCTAACATTCCTTTTGAGTTTTGGGCGTTTTTGATTTAGGTGTTCCGATTATATTATATTTGGTATGTTGGGGTGATAATGTATTTTGGGCAGCTGATTGTTTACATTTGAAATAGGTTAATATGTTGTAATATGAGTATCTATTAATTTCATTGTATGTGTTTGGTTTATGGTAATTTATATTGTTACCAATATGAAATTACCTAAATGTCCATTCAATTGTACAACTAGGGTTGTACTTGAGGGTATAAGAGTAAAATATCAATCCATATAATTCAATCCCAAGTAAGCCACTCCCAATCTCACCCCAAGGGGTGAGATTCCCAACTCCTGGCTTACTTGTTAATACACTGGGTTGAGATGTATATTTGAAAGACTCATACTACATAGTATGGCACATCACTTGAGAATAGAAGGTAGGTGAAAATGCATATTACGGTGTATACACCTAAACCAAAAACGCCCTAAATGTCCGGCGAATATCATCTTTTGTTAGGATTTTATGAACTTTCAAAAAGAAAATTACTTCAACATTTCTTCTAAACATCCAAAACCTTAATTTAAAAAGATTTTCGGGTGAAAGAAAAATTAGGACATTTTTTATTTTGTTTTAAAAGTGAAATTTAATGAATTGAGGCGTAAATATATCTTTACAAAAAATGAAATTTTTAATTTTTTCATAACAATTTTAATAGGTGATAATTTGAACACTTTGCATTTTCTAAAATGAATTTCACAAATTTGTGAACTCAAAGGAAGCGCCAACGTAATCATGAGAGTTACAAAGAGAACTTGATACTTTGATTATTTCAAAAAGACATTATTTATTTTCTTAAGTTATTGAAATTTGACATTTAGGACAAAATGCTAAAGATTTGTAATTCTTGAGGACGATTTCTTGGTGTTTTGGAGCGTTTTAGTGCGAAAACTATATAATTTGGACGTGATGAAGTTTATTTTTTGGAAAAAACATTAAGACAATTAAATATAGGGCAAATTTTGTTTGTACCCTTTGGGGTATGGTACAACTACCAATTAGTTCTTTTTATTTTAAAAATTACAAATGCCTCATCGAGATTTGAAATTTTTTTGTAAACATTAATAGATATATCCAAAAAATAACTTTCATGCAACCATAATAGTGAATCCAGTCACCAAAAGACGTGTTTCGTCGAATCTAACAAAATCCCTCAATCAAGTTTGTTATTCCACCAATATTCACAAAATAATTTTATTTTATACTATCATAACCACCACCACCACCACCACGTATCAACGTCTATAATCCAATATCATCACTATTTTTTTTTATTGAAATTGACTTCATATATAACTTTTACATTTTGATCTTATCAAGATAATGTGAATTTCATTCCAAAATCCCCCCTAAAATGACAAAGATACAAGTTGCACTTATGTCTCATCTTAATATATGACGAATTTTGTTCAAATAACACATATATCAAGAATATTTGTAATTTTTAAAATAAAGTGAATTAATTTATAATTATACCACATCTAAAAGGGTATAAACATAATTTTCCCTTAAATATAAGAACCTCTTCTCAATATTTTCATAATTAAAATATATCACGTTGTTAGTGATTCGTGTATTCTATGACAATTCCATATTCCAAGTCGTATGCTTTTTATTTATTTATTTTTTATGGATAAAGTCGTATGATTAAATGTGCATTGGGATAACTACATCATTGAACAAGACTTCTCACGCCACTAGTTTTGCTTTTTTTATATTTTTTGGAAACCGTCAAATTCTTATTAATTATTTGTGTTATTTGCACTTTCTTTTGAAGCACTACAAAGTTTAGGGAGTGAATATATTGTATCCATTCCTATCTATAAGACAAGTCTCCAAACCACAACAATTTGAAATACACTGGAATGGTCTCCCGTTCGAGTCCCGAAACGGATAATTGAACAACCCAAAAAATTTTCTTTTTTAGTCGAGTATAGAAAATACGGCTTGATAAGCATTTTTTTCTTTAAACATATTTAAACGGGCCATTGACGTGTTTTTGAGGGATAAGGATTCCTACATTTTAACCGCCAATGAAACTCACCTTTGGCAAAAGGGTAATGATTTTTCAAATTTGTAATCCTGATGTAACTGAGAAGCCATGCAATCTTATACTATTATGCAATAGAGGCCTTTTTTGCCATACAATATCATCATCATATACTTCTCTATTCCTCTATTTTGTTCTGTTACAAATTTGAACAATGGCTGCTTTGATCAAGAAACTTGTCTTGGCCGTTGTTGTTCTCTGCTGTTTTAATGCGAGTACCATTAATGCTCATCCTTTGAAGATTTTCAAATTTGATCAGAGAGGTTCCGATTGAGGCTTCCAGTGCATTTGTGAGACAACCTAAAGAGAATTGAAGAAACGAACTGGGGCAATTTTCTGGGTAATTTTCATTCAACTCAAAAAGGAAGTGATACAAGTCTTTTTCTTAAAAAGGAAGCTGGACTCAACTGACTAATGACTAGACGACAAAAAAGGAAAAAATACGCGACTCACTAAACAAAGACGTAATTTACTAATTACGACGCTACTAACTAGTGTTGAAAATATAACTAATACGCCAAAGAAATAACCACCATAACAGAAAAATGGAACAAACATATTGCAACATCCTCCTCAAGTTGGAATTTGGTGAAGATCAGCCAATCCCAACTTGGATAAAATACTACTAGCCTTGGAGATGGAAGCTATGTTGTGAAGACATCCGCAAGCTGAGATACAAAAGCCACGTGTTGCGGACGGATAAAACCAACTTTGTATTGATTGCGAATGATGTGACAATCAATATCCAAATGCTTGGTTCATTCATGAAAGACCAGGTTGGCTGTAATGTGAAGCGCAACCTGATTGTCACAATAAAGTGGAATAGGTTGATGAATTGGAATGCCAAGATCACGTAGGAGATATGAAATCCATTGAATTTCGCACACTGTTGAAGCCATGCTTCACTAATCTGCTTCAGCAATGGAATGAGAAATAGTAACCTATTTCTTTAACTTTCAAGAAATCACTAGTGTGCAAGGGAAAACACAAAACCCTATGACGGATCTCCTAGTATCTGGGCAAGTTGCCCAATCGGCATCACAATATGCTTGGAGATGTAGGGAGCTAGAGGAAGATAAAAACATACCAAGTGAAGGACAACCCTTTAAATAACGTAGCACATTCAAAGCAGCCTGTCAGTGACAATCTCTAGGTAAATTCACGAACTGACTCAGTTGGTGTGTAGCATATGTAATATTTGGCCTTGTTATGTTAAGATATAACAATCGCCTGATCAAACGCCTGTATAAGTCTAGTTCAGAGAGTAAAGGACTATTTAAGTTGTGCAATGTATGAGCCTTGGTGAGTGAGATAGAAACGGGCTTGCTACCAAGTAATTCAACATCTGCTAGTATGTCCAGCACATACTTCCTCTGATTGAGATATGTGCTGCTGGAGGACCTAGCAATCTCAATGCCCAAGAAATATTTGGCATAACTAAGGTCTTTAATGGTGAATTTGTCATGCAAATAAGTCTTTACAGCCGCTATGGCAGTCTCACTGATGCCAATAAGAAGAACATCGTCCACATACACAAGAAGTGCTGAAAACTCACGATTTAAGGAAGCTATAAACACACAATGGTCATTGTCAGATTGTATAAACCCACATTGTTGTAGCTTGCTAGTAAACTCAATATTTCATTCCCTTGATGCTTGCTTCAACCTATAGAGTGATTGATCAGTTCACAAACCTCCCCTTCATTTGCCTTAGTATATCTTTCCAAAGGTGTCATGTAAAAAGGTATTGTTTACATGAAGTTGGTGGAGTGCCCAGTTCTTTACAGTGGTTAAAGCCAAAAATAACCTCACTGTCACAAGTTTTGCAATTGGGGAAAAAGAATCAATGTAGTCAATACCTTGAACTTGACAATATCCTTTTGCCACTAACCTGGTCTTACATCTATCTACAATCCTATCTTGCACATATTTAACTCTATAAACACATTTGCAACCTATAGGTTCCTTCCCTTCTGGCAATTTTGTAAGGAACCAAATCTAATTTTGCTCTAAGGCAACCAATTCTGCATCCATTGCCTTGATCCATTCTGACTTGCCATAGGCTTGTCTGTATGAAACAAGCTTAGGCACATTAGAAACATTTGCCATAAAGGCTGCGTATTCAAGCTGAAAACAACTTGAAATAGTATATGGATAAGTAGTAATGGGATAAAGACCAAAAGCATTTACTTGATTACTGGAGCAGTCATTAGTAGGTGTGGGTGATTGAATAACTGTAGAAGCACAATCATTGAGCCAAGAAGAAGGCTTTTCTAATTTTGGAGCTTTGTCTTAAAGGGACTGGCGGAGGTGACAAAGTATTGGATTCTACAAGGGTAGGAATGGGTAAGGAAGACTCCAGAGTAGAATCATCTGAGAAGGGAATGGGAAGTGAGGTGGAACCAATTGATTTAGAGGAGTAAGGAAAGGTGTGCTCATGAAAAATCACATCTATAGAGATTAGAACTTTATGTGAGTCCATGTCATAGACCTTGTATCGCTTTTGTCCGTGGGTAAAACCAAACAAAAAAAATGCACTCCAATGCCGTAGAATGAAACTTGTCCTTGTGTGGTATGGTGTTTGTAGCATAACATTAACACCCAAAGACCTTAAGGGAAGTGTATTATGGACTTGTGCCATAAAGAAGGTCATAGAGGGTTTTCCAACCTAATTAAGCAGAAGGAAGTCTATTTATCAAGTATGTGGCCATTAAAACTAACTCTCCCCAAATTTTGACAGGTAAGTGAGCTTGGAACAAAAGTGCTCTTGCTAACTCCAGTATATGTCTATGCTTTCTCTCCACAACCTTATTCTATTGTAGTGTATAAGGTGTGGCTTTTTAGTGTAAAGTTCCAACATAAGCAAAGATTTTTGACATTCTTCACTCAAGAATTTAGTGCTATTATCAGTTCTGACGCTCTGAATTGGCTTGTGAAATTGAGTTTGCACCATTTTTAAAAAATGTGACAAGGTGCCTGGAACTTGGGTTTTGTGTGACAGAAGGAAAACCCAAACTGTCTTACTATAGTCATCTGCCAAAGTTAAGAAATAATGAGCACCAGTAAATGAGACTTGGTGATATGGTCCCATACATCAAGGTGAACAAGTTCAAAAGGAGCAGATGCATGAGTATAACTAGTGGCAAAATTTAGTCTATGTTGTTTTGCCAACAAACAAACATTACAAGGAGGTATATCAATATCATCTTTCATTTTCAGAAATGTAAATGTGACAAGCTGTATAAGAGGTATGGCCAAGCTTTTTGTGCCAAAGAACAACATCATGAACTAATGCATCTATTCCAAAAGAAGCTAAACCAATATTATAATTGTTTGAATAAAGAGACAACAAATCAAATAAGAAGCTCTTTGAATCTAAAATGTATAGCCTTCCAATCACCCTTCCCACTGCTAAGACCTGCCTTGTATCAAGGTCCTGCAAAACACAGTGGCTAGGGAAGAAAATAAATTTGACTGAGTTAGATTTAGAACGCTTATTCATTGACAACAAATTATATGGAAATAAGGGAACATGTAATGTTTGACAGAGTGTGATATCTTTGCTTAGCTTCACATCCCCAACATGATGTACTGTCTTGATAGATCCACTTGGTAAGTATATGGGAGTGACATGTTTAGGAGGCAAGGTTTGAGACAATAATTTAGTATTATGACACATGTAGTTGGAGGCCCCAGTGTCAACTATCCATGTGTCTGGAGTCAAAGAATCAATAGCACTAAGACCATGATATAATGATGAAATACATGCATAGTTTGTGAAGTGTGCCATATTCATTGAAGTGTTTTCTTGCACACCCCTCCCTTTCATGAGTTTGCTCATTTTAAGCTGGATCATTAACTAGATTTTCTAATTGAGGTCCTCTTTTACATCAAAAACACCTATTGGTTTAACTTCTTTAGGTGCTTCCACCAAGTTTACAGTGTTTTTGTAGCTCAATTTCTTCTTGTTCTCCAATAGCTCCTTGTGCCAGTATGGTGTCCCATGAATTTTGAAGCAGATTTCTCTAGTGTGCCCTATATAGTTACAATTGTTGCACACTGGAGCACATTTATTCACTCTCTTATTAGCATTTGTCTTCCTGAAACTTCCTAGCCGTTTTGAGTTAAACCCCTCACTATAATTACCACTTAGTTTCTTGAGATTTTCTCCAGTTACTAGCATGACACTTTGTTCATTATTATCAACAAATGTAGTGTGCACTTCCCTTTGCTTTTCAACTCTAAGAACCAATGAATAAGCCTTGTTCACTGTAGGAAGGGGTCAACAAGATTTGGTTCCTGATGTGGTCAAAACCATCATGCAGCCCCAGCAGAAACTAGATCAGGCGCTCAAAAGATGTGTAATCAACCACCTACTTAGCTGATCCACGAGTGCATTGTGGAATTGGCATGAGACATTGAAGCTCATCCCATAGTTTCTTCAACTTCGAGTAATATTGTGCAACTGATAGATTACCTTGCGAAACTGAACTTATTTATCTTTGAAGATGATATAGTAAGGGTCCATTACACTCTCCAAATTGTGCTTCAAGCTCTTCCCAAAGTGCAGAAGAAGTAAACAAGTAGGCATTCATTGTCTCCTTGGATATAGAGTTTAAAATCCAAGACTGTACCATATAGTCAACTCTATCCCATTGATCGAATTCCACCAAGTTTTCATCAGGTTTTATACACCTCCCATTTATAAAGCCTAACTTCTCCTTTGCACCCAATGCAATCTTCATGGATCTACTCCAGCTAAGATAGTTGTTTCTAGTTAAGAGCAACGAGAGTAAAATCGTACTTGGACTATCTAAAGATTGCAGGTGAAGAGGATCTCCATTGTTGATGTTTGAAGGTTTTGTGAGCTGCTAATTTCGATCAAAATCCGCCATCAGAAAGGATAAATTCTCAGGAAGTAAGTCTAGATCTATTCTCTAATTTTCGGTATTAACCATAATCGAATCTGCTCGGGATACCATGAAGAGAATTGAAGAAACGAATTGTGGCAATTTTCTGGGTAATTTCATTCAACTCAAAAGGAAGTGATACAAGTCTTTTGCTTGAAAAGGAAGTTGCACTCAACTGACTAGTGACTAGACGACAAAAAAGGAAAAAAAAAACGTGACTCACCAAACAAAGACGCATTTTACTAATAAAGACGTTGCGAACTAGTGTTGAAAATATAACTAACACGCCAAAGAAATAACCACCATAACAGAAAAATGGCAGACATATTTCAACACTACTTTATGGTGAAACCTTCTCTAGGAACGCCACAGGTCGTTGCTCCAACAGCCTTCTTATGATTGACTATATGGGTAAAAAAATTTTACGTCTAAATTTTCTGATTTCTTATGAATATATATATATATATATATATATGATTACATATGAATCATAATAATATTAATTTGATGTTTCCAATTACAGCAATGGCTGCTGAACTTCCTCTTGTGCCGGCGTATAAAAACACAGGCTGAATTTAGCCATGGAGTCAACTTTGCAGTGGCTGGTTCCACTGCGTTACCGTCTGAGGTGTTGGCCGCTAGGCATGTTTTTAATCCGGTCACAACCAGCTCTCTCAATGTACAATTGGACTGGATGGCCAACCATTTCAACTCGATTTGCCTTAGCCAAAGAGGCTAGTATTTAATTGATGTTCGTCATTACACTAAAGGATTATCAATTAAAGTTCTTGTTGATTTAACTTACGTTGTTGTTGTTGTTGTTGTCGTCATCGTCCTAAATATTTCTTTCTTTTCTCCAATTCAATTGACAAATTGTGCTGCGAAACTTGAAAACGCTGCTGCTGTTGTTGTTGTTGTCCTAAATATTTCTTTCTTTTCTCTGATTCAATTGACATATTGTGCTGAGAAACTTGAAAACACTCTTTTCATGGTTGGGGAAGTTGGTGGGAACGATTTTAACTATGCCACCTTTCAAGGAAAATCCATGGAGGAATTGAGGAGCATGGTGCCTGAGGTTGTTGATGCCATCATCAATGGTGTTAGGGTAAGTTTATTATAACTAATACTTGATGAATTTGTTAAAAGAATATGACATAACTATTCTTTTAATTTTACTGATATGGATATGGCATTTTGTAGAAAGCAATCAGCTTCGATGCAACGAGGATTGTAGGTGCCCGGAAACTTTTCGATTGGATGCATGCCGATTTACAAGACGGCTTTCCAAACCAACATCTCTATAGCCTATGACGAAAATCAATGCCCGAGGCAATTGAACGAGTTCGCCATATATCAGAACGAGCAACTGCAACAGGTCATTGAGAAGCTCAACAAGAACATCCAAATGCTGCCATAGTCTATGGCTACTACTACAATGCTTATCAATTTCTGCTTCGATTAGCCAAATTCCGCAGTAAGTACTCCAACTAGCTAGTTAAGTTTCGAGTGCATTAAAATTTGTTTTGAAGAACTCGATGAACTTGTTGTGTGAATGGTGCAGGACTTGATACAGAAAGAGCTTGCTGCGGTTCTGGAGGCAAATACAATTTCAACGTGACGAGAATGTGTGGAGCTCCAGATGTTCCCGTTTGCACGGATCCAGAGCGCTACATGAGTTGGGACGGGGTTCATTTGACGCAAAAAGGATACAAGATAATGGCGGGATAATTGCTCCATGACATCTTCCCTAAGCTCCATTGCCAATTTGCGATGTCTGATCAATTTAGCCTTACCCTACTCTAATCTTATAGGTTATTGTTCGTCATATGAGTTAGGTTCAAGCAACACATTTGTGTTATACAAATTTTTTTTTCAGGTGTCATCTGTTATTTAGGTATGCCTTAGTTCAGACATTTAGTTTTTTTACAGTTTTTTTTCTCTTGTTAGGAGTTTTTACTTTAGTATTTATGATTGAAAAGCAAGGTTACAAAGTTCAAATTAGCATGTGTTCGTAAATGATACTAGATAATAAAAGATTCATCATAGTATAGCAACCAAGTTAAATTTCCTTGACATGGTTATGCGATCTTCTTACATGTTGATGTTACAGTTGGCTCCCTCTGACATGGTTATGCAATCTTCTTACTTTTGCCTCTTGTAAATCTTTTCCAAGAATGATTTCAACACTGCTTGCACTTCCTTCCTGGGATGAGCTTCAATCGACTCGATTATCTTGTTGTAGCTCCGTCTTTCGTATTCCAGATAAACATCCTACAGAATTGAATCCGGGATTAAATCATCGAATACAACAAAAAATGAAACAACAAACTTCCAGTTCTATACCAGAAAGTCTGTCAAAGTTTTTACATTCTTTTATCGCAACAAAGAATAATGACCAAGGGACAAAAAAAGACCTGAAGATTGAGAACTTTATAAAGCTCCTTGACTTTAGCTACACAGGCAGGATCTTCCTTGCCGTAATTCTCCTGAAAGCAAAACTCATTTATAAGAAATAGCATGAAAATGAAATAATATGAGATTGTTAGTGTTTGTATCATACGTAGAGAGTTTTCTTCTGGTCCTCATTACAAAGTTCGAGGGCTTGCACCACCAGCCAAGAGCACTTAAAATCTTCTATGTCCGTTCCGATCTGAAAATGCACAAAGCGCAGAAGGCATATATATACTAGCCTGAGATCAATGATCGGGATTTTACACTAACCATGCAGGCGTTAGATTTACCTTACCAATCACCTCTGGATCACCAAAACAATCTAGGTAGTCATCCTACAAAAAGTAGGAAAATCTTGTTAATTACTATCAGGATTCATAGACCAGAGGCACAGAACCTAAAAGAAACATACAAGATTTGCATTTAATAACTCACAAGACAAAGAACTACTCGGAACATCGTGACATGCAGTAAGTAAGTTTGACAGTTTTTGAGTTTCGAAATTTTACAAACTTTCACGTGCTATTATCACTTACCTGAACCTGAAAATAAGTACCCATTTCAATTAATATGTCCTTTACATTGACATGATTTTCCAACTTCTCGCCAAACATAAGAAGTGCACAAGCGACCTGCAAAGCTCACCAAAATCAAACCTAAATTTGACAAAAGTTCGATAAACCAAAGGACATAGACTTCTAACAGTTTGAATGGTGCAGATAAAATGAACTAATATCAAGTTGCCTTGTTATGCAAGGAAATTAAAGACAGAGAAACCTCTTTACAGACAATAAAGTAATGTTGTTCTAGTTCCTCTTGGTGGCACTATATGATTCGATGAGCCACACACGTACCAGATGAAAAGTCCAATAAAGATCATCAAGAAAAACAATTTTTCTGAAGAAAAAAGGAATATATTGTTCTTTTGCTCCTTTATGGAATTGTACGAATTTAAAGGACATTGTAAGATGTATTACAACCAGTTCCGTAAATCGTTACATTTTAGTCAAAGTACAATGACAAGAATCTTTTACAATTCAGGTACCCTTTTCAAGAGAACAACAAAAAGACAGTTTATTCATCTGTTTAATTAATAATAATGGTCTCATTTGAGATCACCAAGGCAGAACTTGTCCCATGCCTACTTAGATGCCTTTTGACAAGCATCCAAATTCTTGATGAGCATGTAGGCATATCTATTCCCGCAGTCCTTTTTGGTATATCAATTAATGGAAAAGAATATGATACACATTGAAAACACTTGAAGAAAAAGAAGAAATGGGCTCTGAGAGATTAAGAATGATAACAAAACAGGACTTTCTTTTATTTGTCAAATAGACTGACAGTCCAAGTCCTCATCTGGAACATAGAGTTTACTCACAGGAAGATAAAATGAGTAATATGCAGTTTTGTACTGAACAATGCGCCGATGCCTGTGTAGAAACAAAAGAATGAGTATGAGATAAATGACAAGTTAAATGAGAACAGATTCAAAATAGAAGCAGTAAGGATATGTTGGGTAGCATAGCAATCAAAAACGATTTAGAAAGTGTTTTTCTAACTTCCAACAGCAGTATGCAATCCACACAGCCAAAAGTGGATTTACTAGGCACAGCTATTTTAGAAGTTATACTTACAGAGACAATGAGTACTTAAATAAGTCCTTCTCTCCAACATGAGTGGTGATTAGATCTATCATTTGTCCATGTGCTGTCTGAAACTCCACCTGTTAAATCATTGTATAACATTACAAAATGAAATAAATCACCTTTTAGGGAAAAATAAGAAAATGAATCCAACTTTCACATCGTAAGTAAAGGTAGAGTCATACCTCGTTGAATAGATCCAACAGATCCACATAGTAAGGCTTTCCTTTGAAATGCTTTTTGAGAATTCTTGAAATATGATTGCGAAGTATTACCCCATCATTTACAGCTATCATCCCAATCTTTGAAATAATTACAAACAGCGCAGTCATTTTTTTTTTCACGTAACAGCAAAGTCAGTCATTTTTTTCACGTAAAACAGCTCAGTCAGTCAGTGTTGACTGATCATTAATCCTTGAGTAAAGAAAGAGAAAACAAATGTTCTCCTTTAAAAGCCACACCTTGGGCAATCTGAACCAACATGGTTGACCTCGACGTGTATGAGAGCCATCCATTATATCATCAAGAACGAGGAAATAAGCTTGTAGCTGTATAGATGTTATTTTCTATTAGCATTTTTGTAACAAAAGAATATAGTGAAAATAAAATAGCAAATAAGACATTGTTGTTGTCATACCCACTCGATGCACCATCCAAGTGAGCATGCAAGAAACACTTCATCATCAGTGAGCTCTTTCCCTAGTTTAAGAAGCTTATAGCTGTCAACGACAGAAAGCCCTCGATTAAGCTTTCCTGTGAAAGAAGAGGAAATGCAAGAAGAGGAGAAACACATCATGGAATAAGAGAAGTGATCAAATGTCTCTGACAATGTTTGAATAATGCAATCATTAGAATCCCACCTCCAGGAACATTGTAGTCCAACATCTGTAATAAAATAGCCATACAGAGATAATTAGAAGAATAGGATCCATCTGATAAAAAAAAAAAAGATGCATTGTATCCAAGACATACTTCAGATGATGGCTATGGAGAAATATCTTTAAAATTAGATTTTACAGTTTTCAATTAGACATAAATTTTTCCTTATGGAAAACTTATTCAACCCGAATTTTCTTCAATTTAATTTTTCAAAAATGTGATATCTAAACTGAAAAACTCTGTCCATTCAGAACGGATGGTCCATTAGCAGCTTCTAAATCATGCAAAACAGAGCTACCCAGCCCACAAAATCTGTTCCTGCTAGTAAAATCAAAAACATATTCCTGCCAAAACAAGGAAAGAGGAACACAGAAACTGAGGCGCTCTTTTACAGCCTCTCTATCTATTTAGCTACAGTGGCATTTTCTCCCCAACACATACCTGCTAAAGCGTTGATGAATTATTTAGATGTCAAAATACTGGAAACCCGACAGTGTAATTTGTGAAGGTAAACAAAATTCAAGAACTGAAAATTCTTGATAAAAAAAAGAGACCCATGAAATCAAAAAAAAAAAAAAAGAAGAAGAAGAAGAAGAAGAAAATAAAAAGAAAGCCCAACTCAAAAAGGAAAAATCACAAACACTTGACATACACAATGAGCAAGAACAGGGGAAGAAAAATTACCCGCTCAATCCAGTGACGAGAATCATCGGTGAACTCGAAATCGGGGTCATTTACGAGCTCCGATTTCAAGACTGAGTAGACTTCCAAGAACTTGGATTTGAGATCGCCCATTGTCGATTGGGAAGTAAAATGTGCGTGACTCTGTGTACTGTATGTGAAGCGAAGCTGTTCGTTAGTTGCATTGGGCATTAATTGGCGTGGTGGGGTTGTTGGGCCCCTGAGTTTTAATACGATTGAATATACGTATAATCTACGTATAAAATGTGATTTTCTCAGCGTCGTCATCTGTTTCAAGAACAAGGACAGCTCCAGCCAGCCACTCTCTTTCGTTTTCCCTTTGGTCTTTCTTTTTATATTTCTTTTTTTTTTCTTTATAAATTTAATTCGGGTTATAAAATAAACAAGTATATCTCTGTTTAGACTTAAAAAATGAACCTAAAAAAAAAAAAAAAAAAAAATGGAGTACAGTTACTCATCTCATTCAAATTAGATTGAAAGGTCAACAAACTGAATTTAAGTTGAAATAATTCAATTATTACTTTATTTCATAGCTAGAATCGCAATCGTTGATTGTTTTTAATGTTTTAAACTAATATTATAAGTCAAAACTAATGTGAAGTTCAATTACGGTATAAATTGCGTGTTGCTCGGTGAAGTGTATAAATGTATATATTTATTTAGGGCGAATGATGATTACCCCCTCTAGATTGGATATAATTGTAATTTCTTCCTTATTGTTTTAAAAATTATAAACAAACCCCATGGTTTACACCATTTAACATATAAGAACAATCATTAGGGTTCCGTTAAATTTTTGATGTTATTTTTTGAAAATACCCCTCTTATGCGGGAATCACTTTTTTTATTTTTTATTTTTATGACAAGAATACCCTTGAAGGGGGCTTTTTTTTTTATAATATAATAATAAGATAAGGGTGTTATTGTAATACTTGTGTTTGTGGAAGGGGTAATTGTAAGTACTGCCATTTTTTTCCCCAAGTAGCCGTTTTTAGAATGACAACCTTTCTTTCTTTTTTTTTTTTTTTTTTAAATTTTCAAGGGTTATAAAAAATGAACTAGACACTCACCCAAAATAATAATAATAATAATAATAATAATAATAATAATAATTTGTCAATGAAATTTTGCCTTGATTCTTCATCTTATGCCTTTTTCTTTTTGGACTTGAGCATCACATAAACATTAAAAGGCAGAAGAGAAGCAAATGAGTGCCACAATAGGATGATAACCCAAAAGGTATAATAGGTAAAAATAGTTAAGTTGATCATTGATAGAAGCAAGCCTACGGCCTTGTCACCTTAGTTTCGTTGTAACACTTGGAACTTGCTAAATTTCAAATGAGAGATTTTTGCTTCTTAGCAATGGAGAAAATCACAACGGAAAACTTTGTAACATGCCACTTTTAGGATTGTTTGTGCTATGTAATCTTGTGAAGTTATCTATGTGAAGTAAACTAATGACGTATTTTTGTATATATAAAGCAAGAATCATTTAGTGAGAAACTTAAAACTTGCATTATAATTGCATGTTTTGGCCAAAATAGTTGCATGATGATATCATTGTTTGGGCTACTCATATAAAAGGGAAAAAAAAGCCCCAAAAAACTGATTTAAACAAATTTAATAGATGTTTGTCGTACTCAAGCTCACCAACACCAGTTAGTATATACTGTACACTTTCCCCAAAAAAAAAAATGGTAATAGGATGACAAAAGTACCAAACCTCATCTAACAAAGTCCAAAACACTTTTAACATGTTCAAATTATCTTTAATTAAGTAAAGAAGGTACCTTCTGTCTATCACTCATAAAGATCTATATTTTGTCTTTTGGAAAACCTTCAAGTAGGCCTATCAATGGGTAGAATTTCATCCTACCCGTACCCACTCATTCCATACTCATACTCTAAAATTTTAAAATCTACACATACTCTACCCTAACTCATACTATTACAAATGAATGGGTTAGGGTAGGGCCTTATCCGCTCCTACCCATTGAATAGTAATACCCAATAGGTATTCACACACTATACACATCCTTACCCAATGGGTATTCATACACCATACATATTTTTCACACACATTGTACACACACACACACACACTGCACACACACACACATATTTTTCACACACATGCACACACAGTTTTCATACATTGTGTGTAAACACACACACTGCACACAGTTTTCACACATTGTGTGTATGCACACACATACACATAGTGTGAAAACACACACTGCACACAATTTTCACACATTGTGTGTAAACACACGCACACACACATTGTGTGAAAACTGTGTGCAGTGTGTTTTTTCACGCAATTTGTGTTTTCACACATTATGTGTGTGCAGTGTGTGTGTGTGTGTGTGCGTGCAATGTGTGTGTGAAAAATATGCGTGCAGTGTGCGTGTGTGAAAAATATGTGTGTTTTGTGTGTGTGTGTGTGTGTGTGTGTGTGTGTGTGAAAGAGAGAGAGAGAGAGAGAACTGTGTGTGTGAAAAAAAATATGTGTGTGTGTGTGAAAAAAAATATGTGTGTGTGTGTGAAAAATGTATGTGTGTGTGTGTGTGTGAAAAAAAGTGTGTGGGTGTGCAATGTGTGTAAATGCATGTGCATGTGTTAACTGTGTGTGTGAGTTAAAAAAACCATAATATCAAAGAAAGACAAATAAAAAAAGATATATGATTGGGTAGGGTCCATACCCTACCCTAAAAATAGGTATATCCAATATACATACCCAATGGATAAATATTTAAATCGGGTAGGATAGGGTATAAGGTATGTTTAATCAAATATTTTTAAGGGTAAGAGTTAGGAGAGTATGAAAACTGTGTGCAGTGTGTGTTTTCACACTGTGTGTGTGTGTGCATACACACAGTATGTGAAAACTATGTGCAGTATGTGTGTTTACACACAGTGTCTGAAAACTGTGTGCAGTATGTGTGTGTTTTTTCATACATTGTGTGTGTGTGTGTGTTTTCACACATTGTGTATGTGTGTGTGTGCAGTGCGTGTGTTTACACACAATGTGTGAAAAATGTGTGTACAATGTGCGTGTGTGTGTGAAAAATATGTGTGGTGTATGAATACCTATTGGGTAAGGATATGTGTAGTGTGTGAATACCTATTGGGCATCATTACCCAATGGATAGGAGCGGATAAGGCCCTGCCCTAATCCATTTATTTGTAGTAGTATGGTTTAGGGTAGGGTATGGGTAGATTTTAAAAATTTAGGATATGGGTAGGGTATGAGTAAAGAATGAATGGATACGGGTAGGGTAAAAACCCTACCCATTGACAAGCCTACGCCAAATATCACTTCTCATACCTTGAACGATGAGGTAAAACTTCGTAAAAAAAAGAGAGAGAAATCTCTTCCACTCACTAGGGTTCTCTATGTTAGTGTTTTTAGAGCATGAGAGATAGAGAGGACGTTAAGATCGTGCCTTCCTACTCAAGAATTTGAGTATGAGACAAATAAGACAATTTCGAGAATTTGAAAATAAGAATTTTTTTTTTTTTAAGAAAAAGCTAACCGGATCTTCTATTCCATAATAATGTCCCATATCCTATCCCACATTCTAAATGTATGACACATGTAAATCTTGAAGATTTACTTAACGGGCAGAAAAGAGATTTTCTTACCAAATCAGATAACGAAAAAATAAAATTAACGGGACTAAACATTCTAACGTTAGATTTATACGTGTCGTACATTTAGAATATGGGGCAGAGGATGGAGCACTATTATAGAATAGGGGATTCGATCCAAAAAAAATGTAGCAAATTTTAGGGGTATATATGTATTTGCAATCATTTTGTTAGGTTTTACAAAAGGGGGTAAACTACTGGGGGGTTTTGTAATTTTCAAATCAAGAGGGGAGGATTGTAATTATGTCAAACCTAGACTGGGTAATCATAATTCACCCATTTATTTATACAAATCAAGGAAAATTGTAGTACGAATCAGGTTTTATCATACCAAAACTAAAAATGGCAAGTGTATTACACTCATTATAGAATTATTATATATTTATATGGAGAATAACTAATCATATGATAAGTAAAAGTCACACTTGACATTATAATTTATCGATGTCATCAAATCGAGGCCGAGTAAAAATATTTCATCTAGTTGTTGACATCGGGTTGGTGGGGTTGGGGAATCAATTATTGGCTTCCGAAGGAAAAATGGTGTGTGCTTGACTTACAAGTTACAATCAAGGAACACACGTTAGGCTAATTGAAAGAGCAATTTATTAAAATTTTATGGTACCTAAATCAAATCAAGTTAAAAAAGAGATTAGTGTAGATAAATCGTTCTAGGCAATAAATGTATGTTCTTGAGAATTTATGGTTGAGGGTGCTTGTGAGGGGTAAGCTCATATTTGGTAGCTCAAGTGATGGTACAAATGGTAGGAATGCCTTCGAACCCGACGATAAATTACAGCCCATGTGGAATTGATATATATATATATATATATATATATATATATATGAGATCATGTAGAATTAAGAAAAATTTTTATGGACCAAGTGCATAGATTTCACCGTATATTTAATGGTTCGAATTGAACCATATTTTAGATTATTTTATAAAAAATAAAAATTTATGAAGTACGATTAAATCAGAACTACTAAGTACATATGTGGAACACACACCTAATCCATTGAAAATTTTCCCAAACTATGATGTAGGTAATAGGCTTTCGAGGAGCTCATCTCAGATCCATATTTGGACTGTTTATTCTTAATAAGTTTCCCCTTGGAAAATTCTTCCTTGAACGCCATTTGATCACACCCAACAATCACAATATAAGTATTATTGCACTATTTGTCATGCGATTAGTCACTTTTTTCTAAATATACATTAATCACATAAAAATTATAATACGTTTGCCACGCGATTAGTTTTGATATAACCATTTCGATATAACCAAACCACGGTGCGGGCTAGAATTTCCCAGACCGTAGTTAAGACTAGCTTGTCGAGTTAGACTGGAGATCCTGCCATGTGTTTTGTTACTTTTGTGCAAACTTAAATTACTAAAGCCCTGAATATTGAAACTCTCATCAATTTACAACCAAGAGGAAGAATAAAATCAAAAATATAGAATCCCATAATGTTAGTGAAGTTACTTGATTGGATTGCGTTAAGTACCATTGTACCTTGAATTGATCACTAGTTTTCACTGTTACATACAACCATTCAACTATGTCTACTATAACATACATGAAAATACAAAATTCCTTCTCTCGATAATTACAAGCACAAATTAAGCTGCTGTAAAATAAATCAAAAAGCAGAATTTGGAAATTTTTGTATATCAACTCCTACTTATCTGTAAGCCAAGTAAAACCTGTAATGCAAGATTTTTGATTTATGCTGTTCCTAATTTAACTTCTATATCCCTTGCTTACAAATAGGACAAGAAGAAATAATCTTGAGCCAGTGGTCCACACACTTGAGGTGAAAAATATGACTACATGGCAACTGCCTGATTTCTTCCTGGTCCCTGTACTTGGCCAAACATATGCCGCATTCCTGTCATGAAACATACAAAAACAAGACCTTAATAAGTTCTTGTCAAGAAATTTAAGAATTCTAAGCTAATTTTCTCATAGTTTCAAACTGTTTGAATCCTCTGTTACACTTGCTAATAATACCACATATATTGATAGACAGTTGATATAACAAAAGACAAAATTTTGTGCCATGGACAAAGGATCAAAATTTTCTCTTGTTTTTTTCAATCGCCCACTGATATACGCAGTCTGTATCAATGTGTAATAGGAGATACGGCACTAATACACGTGTACGACTAAACGTGCAACATACTGGAGCTTCGCCGGTCTTGGCTGAACTTCCGAGCTCTAAATTGTTGCCGGCATCCTCGTACTTCCACGAAAGCAGACCTGTGAGCTGTTCGTCAGTTGCCCCACGATCGAGGGATCCCTTGTTGATGTTGTATCCTAGGAGTCTGCTAAGCAATGGCACGCAGCAGCACAGCAACACAAACAGTATAAGTGGAAAAGAGTAGCACAAGGCATTCCAAGCAAGCAGGGAGATGCAGAGGACATGGAGTTTGGGAGCTCGATCATACGGCATCAAACGCGAGTCGAACGCCCACACGTTGCCCATCACAAACCATATTGCATATAGCAGTTCAAGAGAAGATTTGAATTTGTGCAAGTACTCCAATTTTCTGAACATAAAGATTTTCATATCAGAAATTTTACAGTGAAAAAGCTTATCAAAATCTTCAAATAGAGCTTAAAGTTTGCACTGCTGGTAATTATATTGAATGACTGTCCCGTCCAAAGGTTTTAATATTTCTAATATGCCACTCATGCACGTGCTGACTTCTTTTATCAAACCTTTATACATGAAACTCTTTTTCATGACAGTGAATTTTAACCGAAAACCTCTTGCTTCGCTTGTGTCTGATATCATGTTTCATTTAAAAGTTTATGTTATTAAAAAGGAGAGATATTGAATATTCAATCTTTCTAACAACGTACCTGGATTCTTGATGACTCCTCTGCTGCTCGACACTAACAACACTCAAATTATCTCCTCGGGTTAAATAAACAAGGCGATAGCGCCAACAGAGTAGCATAAGGCTAACGAGACATCCAAAAGCATAGCCCACAACCCATATCCTCATCGGCCAAGCCGGCCTCTCCCCTCCCGATACAATCAGAGTATATGCTACCACACAAATTTGAACAGCCAAAGCAACAAACACCATAACCATCCACTTCCTCGAATCAAAAGGATTCGGGCCAATATCCGGCCCTGATCCCGATCCATTCTGGTACTGGTACACCCTCCTCAAGAAACTATACCACCTCGCCCTCGATACTCTAATCGCTAATCTTACCAAGAAAGGCCTAACGTGCGAATTTGCAACATTGCTTCCGTCTCCTCCTGCTCCTAATGATTCTTGCGCTAACAAATGTCGCGTATTCATTATCGAAATATACATAAACAACAAAACTTATGATGATTCTTATTTGTTTCAAGATAAAATGAAAGGAGTTCGAATTTTTGTGGGGTGGATCAAGTAAGATTATAGCAGCTTGAAGATAACTGTAACGGTTACGGCCGTTAGCCTAACTTCCCGAAGGTACTCTTTTCTAAACCATTAAGCAAGTAAAGATGAAAGCTATGGTCTATGTGTTTTGTTCAACCAGCATAATCTTGACACGGGTTATAACTTAAATTAAGCATAAAAGCAGAGATTTTTTTTTTTTTTTATGGAATTTGATGTTAACGTTTGAGTTAATCCTGGTTTAGACATTGATTGGAGTTTGCGATAACGAAACTTAATGTTTTGACTAGTTGTCATGTTATCTTAATTAATAAATGATTTTGAATGAATATCGGCGGGTACAGTCGTTGGCCAAGTAATCTAACTCCAAGCATGACTCTGGTGTCCATCGCCCGAACATGTGGTCGCATATTAATGGTCAGCCCATATATACTAATTTATTTTTTTGGAAAGACTTAATTTTTCCAAAGACGATCGTTTTTATACTTTGATTACTATTTGTTTTGTCGCAGTCTGCAAGTATACGAGATTTCCAACTTTGCCCCTTAAATCTAATTTCCAACTAAATTAATCACCCAAAAGTAATCACGGTTGCAATTTGGTGATATTAAAAGTAAAATTAACAAATAAGAAGCTGTTATAATCTGAAATTGTTTAGGGCTCTTGCTAGTTATGGCGAGTCGAATAGTGGTGTGGTCGAGAAGTTTGGCGGCCCGGTGACATTTTTAGCACAAATTAAAATAGATTTAGGCACAAAAGTACGAATCTCGTGTACTCTGTACGACAATTTATAATGCAAAATAAAAATGAACATTATGTTTGGTTCTAGAATGTTATTAAGAGAAAAAAAAAATGATAAGAAAAACAAAAGAAAAGTAAAAAGAAAACTCGAAATTGTGTACTCGTTTGATTGTTAAGAAAAATGTTGAGGAAAATGACTTTTCCAAATTGAAATTATTCTAATGTTTCCTTTAATAGCCAAATATCTCATGTGTTTTTTCTTTCTAAAATTCTCGGACCAAATGGAACGTAAGTGATGAAAGTGTGAAAAGGGCCATAATTTGTGTAGCAAATAATTTTCTCTGTCTCTAATTTTTTAATGTAATTTAATCCTTTCTCTCTTTTTGTTTTTTTTTTTTTTTGTTTTTGGGTGGGGGTTGGGGGTCGGGGGGTCTTATTTTTCTCGTGGAAAAAGATGGGTGTTATTTTCAGGCAATGTAATATAATACACGTGTTACATAATATATTTTTTTTTTTGCCACTTGTTCTTAACACGGTTTATCTGCGTTATAGAGTGCAAATTGCTGAATGATCTTAGAATAGGTGGGACAGACAACGAAATTGAATAGCTTGTCAAAGTAGAATGCCCTTTGGATATATTATATCTTAATACAAAAAGATCTTTTAAATCTTGTCCGGACTTTACGTAGCATGATATGTTTGTCCCTCATCGTCAAAATTATACTTTGATTCGTGTGCCCAAAGGAATAATCTTCGTGAATAATTTATACTAATAAAGTATTAGATTCATAATTTTACTATCTTTGATTTATTTAATCTGGATATTTATCCTGTCTTCAACATGTTCTCTATTTTCTAGTTTTAACTTTCTCTCTTCTAATTATTTTTTAATAATACGATTTATTCTTATTTTAAATTATTTTTCTCATATGTTATACATTTAATAAGTATATTAAGTGTTTAAAAAAAATATATTCATATAAATTTTAATAAATATATATGTAATTTTATACCGTCCAAATTTAAATATACAATTATATTTGTTGATACGGCTCTTGTGACCCGACTTGTGTCCAAATCCAAACAACATGAAATGAACTTTTTCTTGATATCCATAGTCTATATTTAATTGACCCGTTTAACTAATATTGTATTTTATGACTAATGTTCCCGACCCACTTTGAATGTTAAGTTAATTAGAGATATATATATATAAGGATTTCGAGATGGGGGTAACATAGGGTTTTTCTTTTATAGATCGGGTGTTTACATTCTATGGTCCAGATTTAACTATTTGTTATATATTAAATTTTTAATAAAATATATATAATATGTGGTTGAATTTGGATCGGATAATGCATGGATGGAGCCATACACCCGATTTATATAAGAATTTATCATACTTTGTAACACTTTTTCATAAAGTCATACTTTCTCTATCGTGCTCTGTACATGGAATTTTGTGTCCCTTTTTCTCCTTTTCTTGTTATTTCGTGATTGTGTATGATTATTGCACACTAAGGGGTGTTTGTAGCGATGGCAATGGGTCCGGGTTTGATGAGTCCCCAACCCAGACCTGACCCATTGGGAGCCAATTTAGACCCATTGAACGGGTTTCGGGATGGATATCGGGTATAAAATTTGAGACCCACATAGGCTTGGGTCGGGTTAGGTAGACCTGACCCAAACCCGACCCGCATATATACTCATATATATTATGTAAAATATTTATAATATACAAATAAATATAATTTTAAAAAAAATCTTAAAAGTTAAAATGTCTTTTTTCTTTTACAGAATACACTTCTGCCTTCATAGTTCTAGGGTTTTTATTTTTTCACACTCAAATCTCTTCTCTCTTAACTAACTTGATTCTTCACCACTGCCCACGGTCCACCGTCGCAATAGTGGCAGTAATCGGCGCTGCAATAGTAGCAGCATCAGTCACGCCCTCGCAACACCAGTCGCCGCCCAGCCACCGCCGCCTAGCAGTAGTCATCGGCTCGCCTCCCAGCTACCGCCGCCCAGCAACAGTCCTCGCCCAAGTAGCAACAATCCCCAAAGCTGTGTTATTATTTTTTTTGTGATTATTTCTTTGTATAGAAAATCGATGAGATATATGGTTGATGTCGTTGCGGTGTTAGGGGGTTGCTTTAAAATCCCGGCGGATTCAACGGGTTAAACTCACCGGGTCCGGTTTTCTCACGGGTTCGGGGCGGATTCGAGACCAGTCGGGTCTAGGACGGGTCCTGGGTTCAAAAAAATCTTACGGGTCGAGTCTTGGGTGTGGCCAAACCTGTACCAGACTCGACCCGATGCCATCCCTAGGTGTTTGCAAAAACTTAAAAAAATCACGTTGCTGCTTTTAGCTTCAAAAAAGTTCATTTAAATGTTTGATTTTTCAACTTCTACTTAAATTAAGTTGAAAAAAAGCAAAAGTTGGGAGGAAGCTGCTTCTATCAGCTTAAAAGTGCTTCTTGGTATTTTCGTAAATAAAATTGAATTTTTTGAACTGTTACCTACCAACTTTTGATTGCTTTTCACTTTTATTATCAAACACTCTATGTTTTTACTATTAACTTTTGACTTATTCTTATTTTTATTTTCAAACACTGCTAATTTTTATTACTTAATTTTTCTCCAACTTTTTCTACAACTCAAACTTCTCTAAAAGCAAGCAATCCCAAACACCCTCAAATCTTAACAATGTTATATTTGATTTTTATACTGCAAGCATCGAGAAGATCGGATGGTTGGCAACAACATTGATTGTTATTTGGGCCGACTTTAAATTAACATGTTACTGCTAATTTTGGCTCGCCAATAGCAGAGTTTGTATTAGTCAAGTTTGAACAACTCAAGTTGGGGGAAGCACAGCAAGTGCTGCTAGCCCTAACTCAGAACTTGCGAAGCTCCAAAACACATGAAGCACACGGATCCATCTAACTCTTTATATTAGCTTTAATGAGATAATTAAGAAATAATGTGATGTTGCACAAATTTTTTTAGCATTATGAACCAAAGTCTGCGCTTCAATCAATAGGGGTTGTACTTGGAAAATACAAACTGTGATTGGTTTGAGAGTACATACAATAGATCATGCAGTTACTATCTTGGGAATTGATAGAAACTATAATGTACTGACATTTTGAAAAATTATTTTGTGTAGTATTGGATACAAACACAATTTCGACATGGTCCCGATACGTTTTTGACACGTCAATAGTGTGTCCGAAAATTAAAAAGAAAAAAAAAGAGGCACGGTGGTGTCGAACATATATAGCTAAAAGCGCATCCGACACACTTTGAACGCAACAAGGCTTTTTTTTCAAAGAAAAAAAAAACATTTGTGGCTCTTTGAAATTTTATAAAGTTTAGTGGGTAAAATTGGAAATAAAAAAACTAACACTCTTTTTATCTCTTAAACAAATTTATTTAGGAGATGCTTGTTTTAATGATGAAATTTTCTATCTCATTTAATAAATAAAGGGATAATTACTCCCATCACCCTGAGTTTAGACCAAATTACAAATAATACCCCATTGTATCAGAAATTAACGATACCCCCTGAGTTTTGTGGACTTTTTGATAAAATAGACGGAAATAATAAAATATCATTTTTTACCCATTGAATATTTGAAATGTTTTTTATTTAAAAAAAAAAAAAAATAGGTACAAAATTAAATTAACCAAAATACCCTTCATTGAAACAAAAAATTACCAATCTTCCAAACAAAACCCTAACTTAACCCCCCCCCACCCCACCCCACCCCACCCCAAACACCGTACACCGTCACCACCTCCCACACCCCCTCATTCTCTCTCTCTCTCTCTCTACATCTCTCTCTCGCCCCTCTCGATCTCTTTCTCTCTCCCAGCGATGGTGACGGAGGCGGAGGTGGAGGCGGAGACGGTGGCGCCTCTCTCTCGCCCCTCTTGATCTCTTTCTCTCGCCCAGCAATGGCGGAGACGGAGGGTGGCGGCTGAGGCGGAGACGGTGGCGGCCTCTCTTGTCTACATCTCTCTCTCTCCCCTCTCGATCTCTTTCTCTTGCCCAACGATGGTGACGGAGGAGGAGGTGGAGGGCGGCGGCGCGGTGCGGCGGCGGCGGAGGTGGAGACGGAGACGGTGGCGCCTCTCTCCTCTACGTCTCTCTCTCGTCCCTCTTGATCTCTTTCTCTCGCCCAGCAACGGCGGAGACGGAGGGCGACGGCTGAGGCGGAGACGGTGGCAGCCTCTCTTGTCTACATCTCTCTCTCTCCCCTCTCGATCTCTTTCTCTCGCCCGGCGGCGGCGGCGGCGGAGGCGGAGACGGTGCCGGCCTCTCTCTCGATCTCTCGCCCCTCTCTCTCTCGATCTCTCTCTCTCTTCTCTAAATCTCTCTCTCACTTTATCTCTCCCTCCCTCCTCTCAGTCTCTCTTTCACGGCGGACGGTGGCCGGCGGTGGACGATGGCCGGTGAGGAGGATGTTTGTATGTATATATATATTTATGTATATTGTGTGTGTGTGTGTGTGTATATGTATATATATATACATATAAAACAAAAATATTACATTAAACCCCCAAAGATTGTACTCAATTACCATAAAATACCTCAAATAATGATATTATTTTTCATAAACACCCCTCAAGGGTAAATGAGTCATTTCATATTTGTTCAAATAATATTCCCGCCTTTGAAGGGGTAATTTTGGGAGATCACATTAGTATGCAAACGTTGGCTGTTAGTCCACTTAACGGAAGGTGGAAATTGTAAGACGGCAACAAAACACAGGGGGATATTGGTAATAATCGATACAAGGGAGTGTTATTTGTAATTACGTCTCAACTCAGGGGTAGTGGGAGTAATTATCCCTTTAATAAAGTATCAAGTATATTCATGCCAAAAAAAAAATTATATAATATATTATAATATTTTAATAGTCGTGTTGGAGTTGTATCGTGTCCTAAAATTTTAAAATCTTTTGTATCGTCGTGTTTGTATCCGTGCATCATAGGTTAGAAGATAACAGTCTCACTCAACCTTTAATTTCTTGTGGATCTTGCAATTGGTGTAATTGTACCATTGCTGCGCATGATATCTATTCAAATACCCAATACATTGCATTAGATGTAGAATGGAACACGCAGAAATTTGCTAGCAAATTCTTAGGGAGTTTTAAATTATTGCCATATTCATCCACCATTTTCTGGACCGCATAAAATCTACTTATAATGATAAAATTTGCTTTTAAATTGTTACCGTTGTTAATTAATTAGGGACAACCGTACCATGCCTATTCCTACAGCGAGTACAAAACTTTGTTATAAATTATTTTTCTTGTTCTCTCTCTCTCTCTTTCTCTCTCTCATTTTTCTTTTGTTATTTGTGTTTTTTTTTTTGAGATCAAGTTATCACTAAAGAAATATACGTAATTTTAAATAGCAATAACTAAAATACTAGTTCTCGATACCGATGAGTCATATTTTGACAAAATAAAAAATATTACAACCTGATAACATTGGTGAAAAATTAAAAGATGTTTTAACTTTTTTTCTTTTGAAAAGAAAAGACGTTTTTACTTAGTATATGTCATTAATAAGCATTTTCACGGTGTCATTTAATTGTTCAACAAAAATATACATGCATATATATATATATATATATATATATATTTGTATTGAATATAAATCGCTTATTCAACTTTGGTTCATTATATAGTTTTCACAATCATTAATGTGTTGTTTATTCAAACTGAACTTTGGTACTTATTATTTTGCGTGGCTGATTATAATGCCGCAGTAATTATCCTCACTCAGAGCAAATGTAACATATTCACATGCTTGGCTTTCATTTCAAATTTAACCTAAACAATTAAATAAAGAAAAATATTGTTGGACACAAATTTTTAAAGGCTTAATTACACTTTTGGTCCTGTAAGTGAGACCCCCTTTTCAAATTTGGTCCTATAAGTTTGATAATTGCACATTTAGTCCTGTATGTTGGTTCAATTTGACATATTTGGTCCTGAATTAACACATTTGGTCCTAAATTTTCAAATGTAGTCTTGTCTCATTTAGGACCAAATGTGTTAATTCAGGATTAAATGTGTCAAATTGAACCAACATATAGGACCTAATGTGTCAATTTAGGACCAAATGTGTCAAATTAAACTAATATATAAGACTAAATGTGCAACTATCAAACTTATAGGATGAAATTTGAAAAAGGGATCTCACTTATAGGACCAAAAGTGTAATTTTGCCATTTTTAAAAGGGCAAGGCTGACTAACGTAACTTTTCGTCCATTTTAATATGGTAAATAGACAAGTTAATTCGACTTACAAACATCTGTCGATTAGATCACTCTGTTGTCTTATTTTTCATTGCTTTAGTACCTTATTTTTTTAATATTGTCGGGGGGCTTTAACATTTTTTTGATGTGTATAATTATAATATTTTTAAAATACCCTTTAATTACTCTTATATCTTCCTTATCATTTTTTTTTTCTTTCCAACGTTTTCTTGGCATTTTTTCGCCTCTCTCACATTCCTTCTTTTTTTGTTTTCTCAAAATTTTGTTATATTTTATATATTTATTTTTTTAATCAAGAAATAATTTTATTTAAAATTAATTTTTTTTAACTTTTTAGAAATTTAATAAATATATTATAAATAATTTAAAAGATAGTACAAATAATCGGATTAATTAGACCTACACCCCTCAAAAAGTATAAAAATTACATTTATACCCCTCTTATTTGAAAAATTACAAGTAACTTCCTTCGTGAAAATTCAAACTACCGAAACAACCTAAAAAAGGTCGGATACCCGACCTGATGGTCATTGTAATTCCTTTTTAGCCCTCACTAGTTTGTTTGATTTTGAAAAAACAAAAAAAACTAAAATCATAAAATTTTATAAGAAAATTACTTTTTTACCCTTGATTTTTTTGGCATTCTTTCTTTTGCCTATAGATCACCAACACCATTCACCTCAAACTCAAACCCTGAGTTCTCTCACTCCATCTGGGGGCAAAAAAAAAAAACCTAAAACCCAATTCATCCATGGGCAAACCCTTCAATTTTAAGAGATTTTGGGGTGTTCTTGGTCCATAGAGGACAAAATACATGACATTCTCCACTTCTCCTTTCTTCTCGCTGCTAACTACTGCGTTTTGGTTGTTTCGAAGCTAGAGTGTAGGCATGTACTTTTCTTTATCCTTTTTTTGCTATTTTCTCGAATAATCGACAAATTATGATGGTATAATTGCTAATTTTTTGTTCTATTTTGTTTAGTAAAACAAATGGTAATGCTTGATGGTTTGTTGGTATTGTTTCTAAGGTTTTTTTAGTTTAAGTCAAAGAAATCGATTTTTTTAAATATAATGTATTTTTTGAGGTTCAAATATAGTCGTTAACAATTTTTTATGTTGGGATTTTAACATTAAAGTGAAACCCCCAAATTCTGTTATGTGTGTGTACGAGATGACAAAAAGCTTATATCTGACGCACTATAAAAGATGCATGGACCTACATTGATGAAAAACATGAGTCAAAAAAGTGAACTTTTTATTTTACTTTTGTTTTAGTTGGTTTATCAAAGTTGTCTCCTAATTTTTGATCACTAAGAATAGTATATAATGATGCATGTATGGCTTCAAGAGAATAAGTTATCTTTGTTGTAAGTGGCCATACAAGCGAGGTAGCAAAATGCAACTCAAATACTCTCTTTTATTGACTCAATTCAAAGATCAAATGTTATTTGCTCATGGAGTTTGAATATGACAATCTGTTATAAATAGTTATAGAAATGAGCAATGGTTCCTTTTCTGGTCAGGAAACTGAATATGGAATGGAACTTGTAGATTTTTTTTCTTGAAAGAAATCTTTTTTGTCGTTTTGATGTGTTTTGCATGTGTGAAACTCCTAAATTTTACTTTAAATAGCATCACAGTTAAAGTATAGCTAATATTTTCTTTGTTTTCTTGATTTAAATTGAAACAAATATGAGGAAACCTAAGGTTTACAATTTGTTGATACTTTACTTGAATCAAGAGAGATGATTAAACAGTGTGAATCCAAAGAACTCAAGACTAATATTGTTGAAGTTGCTTTCCCCGATATACCAAAACTAAAGAACTCAGTCATCTTTATTAGTTATGAAATGTATGACATGCATGAGGTTAGAAACATCAGTTTGTACCTTGATAAGGACTTGAAAAGGACGTTAGAAAATGCCCAAAAAAAATGAAATTCCATGTAGGTTATATGGGCCTTTGGCCAGAAGTTGAGCCTAATGAAGATGATCAAGTGCAGCAAGAGGAAATAGAAAATCAAGAAGAACCTGAACATAACATGGAAGAAGCACCAACCCAAGAACATCTAAATTATGATCATGATGAGGATGACTTACTTTACAGTGTTGTTGAGATAGTTAGTTCTGAATAGGAGTATGCCTTTCAAGGTGGACAAAGTGGTAATGATTCATTTGATATTGGATGTGAGGGCGTAGGTGATAGTGGAATGATGTTCCATCTGGAGATAGTGATTCCAACATATTGGTTGGTGGGACATTTGAGTTTCAAGTCAATGGTGGTGCACATCACTATAATGTGGACTTGTCTAGGAATTCATGTGATTGCATGGAGTGGGACTTGACCGGGATACCTTGCACGCATGTTGCAATGGCAATTTCATATAAGAGGCAAGATGTACAATCTTATGTGCACCCAAGCTTTACGAATCACATGTTCATGAAGTCTCGTAACCACAAAATCCATGGAATCTCGGGCCCTAGATTTTAGCCTGACATGGATGGAGTTGAGCCTATCAAAATACTTCCACCAATGGTAAAGAGGCAGCTTAGTAGGCCCAAAAAGCATAAAAAAGGAGAGATTGCGGAGGAGCCTAGATCAATCCCTTCGAGGACGAGGGGGAGGATGAAGTCCAGCGTTTGCGAGGGGAAGGACACAATAAAAGAGGTTGCCGTGGAAGAGTACTAATATTTCCTTTCATTATTTACATAAAGATCTCACTTTACTATTTACTTGTTACATATCTAACTTGGTTTTATTGTTTGATGAGATATAAAATAGAGAGGTAATCAAGATAGTTCATCAACTTCAAGGCAACAAAGGTGTTGGAAATGGGCTTAATTGTGATAACATTTATAGGGATTAATTTAGGATGAAGCCATTTGTGGTGTAAATCCATAGATAAAGTCTCATTAAATGTTGTCTGTATGTTAAAGGATAAGTGTAAAATCCCATATGGGATATTTAACCTTGACAATTCGAGTATTTATGCGGTTAAGTGTTGTTGTAGTGTAAACTAAATAGCTAAGTACCGAATATGGGTAGTCCCACACTCAATTGCGGGCGTTGGGGTGAATTGTCATGGTCCCAGTCTTATCTTTTACTGAACTAGCTCTGGAATTATGTTTAAATTTTACATTCAAACTTAATTTCAACCGTTACAGAATATTAATGCACAATATTAATTTTGAAATAGTTAACGGTTACAGAATATTAATACACGATATTGATTGTTGAGTAACCGACGGTTGTTACGTGCAGTTACGAATTAAATTTAATTATCTGAAATGTTACAAACGGTTACAGCAGTTACAGTTTTAGAATTAATTATTGGTATTAATATCCTGTATTATTTTTTCCTATAAATAGCAGCTCCTGTTCCCTGTAAAACACACAGAATAGACACAGAACGAAACAAAGAGAGAGAATAAAAAGTATACTGTTTAAGAAATTGATCAGTCTTAGAGTGTATACACTTGATTCTTTCGGGTGTGTGTTTTGTGTTGCATACACAACCACTTGAGTTGATTAGCTTTCGAAGTGAGGTTCAAAGTAGCAGTGCGGCTTGAAACGGACCTCTGGATTGTCTTATCCTGGAAGGAGTATCGCAGGCCCATCGCACCGGTCAGTGGGGTGAATATTTCTTTAAGGCAAACCCGCTCAACCCGGTGATTCAGTTGTGCTTGTTCAAATAAATACTGATAAGTCAACTGTACTTTCTTGTTTATTTATTTGTTTACGGCATTGTTTAGTTTGCTTTTGGCTATAGTGTTTTACTGTACAACTGTTATTGCATTGTATTTATATTATCGAATAAATCCACCCACGAGAATATCGAGATTTAGATATTCTGCTCTATTATTTTCCAACAAAAGGTCAAGCACAAGGGTAGCATCCCAAACTAATAAAGTATATTATAAGTTAAATTGAGTAATTTTCTTCCAAAAATTTATTGTTTTCTTATGTTTGGGTCTTTTTTTCTATTTTGTTGTAGGATTTTGTACAAGTTGCCCATTCAAGCTCAAATCGAGTGTCATCCATTACAACAAGGTCTTGCCTCCCAAAACAATAAGGTAAAGAACTATCTTTATGTTATTATACTTATCATATTCAAGTAAAGCAAATTATTCTTTTGTCATTACTAACTTTTTAATTTAATTGTAACCCAGGGGAGTAATCAAGCTAGACTATCGGGTCAAGGTAGAATAGTTGGTCTAGGGATGCAGCTCACCCACATGCAAGGTGGACTAGACGCAAAGTTGGTGGATTATATTATGTTGGATTTTAGTCACATTCCCTAGCTGCTATGACACAAGAAGTACCTACCCAACAGTCTCAAGTTCAAAGAAATTAGCATGGTTGAGTGAAATTCCTTTTGAAGTATTGTTATTGATGTTAAATATTACATTACTGCTGAAAACTACAATTATTGGTGATGGTTTTTGTGATTGTTATGAGTGATGGTATGCGGTGATGGATGCAGTGAACATTCCAAATATTTTGTGGACAATTTGTAGGGTATTCTACACAACATTTTTTGGACTATGATGTTGTATTAATGATTAATTCAGTTTTTTAGTGTGTTAATGGTGATGGTTTTTGTGATGGTTATTAGTGATGTTATGTGGTTATACTATTTTTATTTTAGGGTGTACAATGGATGGCATTATGCTTTGTTTAACATTTTCTACCATTGCTTTATATGTCTTCATATGGAATTGTTTTATCTATGAAAAATGCTTCAAAGTTAGGTTTAGACTTAAATAGATGCATTACACTTTATTTTGAAAGAAAACATAAAAGGGCTTGGGATTATCAATCAATATATATTACAATTTGGACAAACAAATATACCGTTAGCAATCCCATGTTCAATGCCACCAACTTTTGCATCAATGTAGCGCCTGAAACTTCATTTGTTGCAGCTTTCCTGGCTTTTGGCTTCATTTTCGAAATGTGTGTTCAAATTTTGTTGTAAACCATGTACATTTGCATGTTCATCATCATCATCATCATCATATGGCATGCACCAATGAGACTATGGATAAATATTATTTACTACGCTTATATAAGGTTATTTTAGTCTTCACAAAAAAAAAGAAGAAACATAAATCACTGATAAATTATTTGTACTTTTATATTAAAAATAGTAATAAATAATAATATTATAATTATAAAAATTAATATTAAATATTAATTAATTAATATTAATAATTAAAATATATAGAATTAAAGTATAGATAAAAACTTGATATATATATATATATATATGCACACACACACGCACTCACTTTGATTCCATCCTCAAATCTTTTTTCCAAAAGTACTTGATTTTTTTTTAAATAAAAGTACTTGAAATTCAAACTGATGATAATGTTTGCAACTCGTGCTCAAAATAGAACTTTTCAAGTCACTTATTATAAAAACTATTGAAGCATTTATTTATTTTTAACTATTATAAAATTTTATGTCAATTATAAGAAATTTAATTTATTAAAAAACAGAGTATATTTCATGTCTTTATAATCTCCTATATTCACTTATCGTTATGCATCCAAATATATTAACATAAAACATATTCTCTTTTCCAAGTCGAATCACCCACCTCTATCTATGTATAACTTGATTTCAAATCGAAGAAAATTAGACTTCAATTGGAGCAATAACTATTAAATTTATAATAAGATTTTGTCCAAATAGCAAAATAGAGGTTCAGAAACTCTTATAGTGGCTAGTTTCACGAAATGTGTGTGTTTTTATAGTTAATATAGAATTTTGCTTTTATTATTATTTTTTATTCAATGTAGATTTTTTTCAAACAAATTATGTTTTTCTATTAAATACATTGACAATGCTTGAATAATTTCAAAGGACATCCTGAAGCGGCAAATTACGTACATGTTAATATCACTAATATTTCCTGAAGTTTAAAAGTTAAAATCACTTTAATTTCTAAAATTTATATTGAAAATACAGATTATGAAGGTAATCATAGGCGCATGATATATAATGCACAATTAAAATATATGATTCCATTATTGATACCAACTAGACAAACGACAAACAAAACCAACTGATATCAACTAGACAAATGACAAACGAAACCAATATAATATCAAATCTATAATGGTTCTAGATTAGCTAAATGTCCGGTTTCATAATTTGGATGTGATTCCAACAATATATATGGCTCCTATATACAACATATATGTACTCCGGATCAGTAAAGTACAAATATAACTGGTACTAGAACTAAGATAAACACAAAGCTATTACCTTTTTCAACAACTGGTATTGAAAAATCTCGTTTCAAACATTGGTAAATGTTGCTATAGAAACTTGTTTCTATAATTGAATTGCCAACTTTTGTCGATTTGTCTTAAAGAAATTTTCCCCCACTATTATGTGCGTTGAAAAAACGAAATTCCTTCTATAGTAAGACAATCTAGAGATTCTTGTAGAAGTTGTACAGCTACACGAGAATATCTCTTCGAAAACTAATCAACTCTTTATAGGTATATACATATTCTTCGATCTACAACACGCATATTCGAATGAAGGTATGAAATACCAAACTTGAATAGAGACATAGACACAAAGTGAAAATATGTGAACTATAATGTGCACTCACAAAGTGCGCACTTAGATAATGGAATTCTACAAAGACCTCATAGAAATTTTCATTTCATTAGTCACATATCTCATCTTTTACAAGTCTGGTACCATATATTTATAGGGAATATAGGACCCAATTTATTAAAAATTCCTTTAAAGCATTGATCTTATACATCAAAACCAATTGTAACAATTAGAAACGTTTCACCAGATTTTGTAACTTCAATACTAGTTACACTGGAAATAACCGGTAACTTCCAACAACAGCTAGAAATGTTCTAGGTAATAACTAGAAACAATGTTTTCAAAACCGGACCGGACCGGCCGGTCGGACCGGTTCAACCGGTGACCGGCGGCTGGTCTGGTCCGAAACACCCTCCAAAACCGGAGCTAGCTCGGCCCGCCGAGTACCGGTCAAAACAGGTGAAAAACCGGTCGAACCGGGACCGGTTCGCGAACCGGTTCGGCGGGCCGCCATTTTTTTTTATTAATTTTTTCTGGAATTAACCTTAAAACATGAAGGAAAAACAGAATTCTCTGCCTGCCTCCTCATGCCTCTGTATTCTCTGCACAAACCACCCGCTCCGCTTGCCGCTCGCTGCTCCGCCTCGCATCGTTACTCAGCCTTTTCTGTTTTTCATTTTCTCCCCCAATTTAACCTCTCTTTTTATGTTTTATTTTCTGTAGAGAGAGAGAGAGAGAAATATGTAGAGACAGACGCAGAACGAGAAAGGGAGTGGGAGAGGGTGGGAATGTTCTGGAGAGAGAGAGAGAGAGAAGGGTGAGATATATTGATTTTTATTTTCTATTTTCTGTAGAGAGAGAGAGAGAAGAGAGAGAGAGAGAGAAGAGAAAGGGAGTGGGAGTGTTCTGGAGAGAGAGAGAGAAGGGTGAGATATATTGATTTTTATTTTCTATTTTCTGTAGAGAGAGAGAGAAGAGAAAGGAAGTGGGAGTGTTCTGGAGAGAGAGAGAGAGAGAGAGAGAAGGGTGAGATATATTGATTTTTATTTTTTATTTTCTGTAGAAAGAGAGAGAGAGAGAGAGAGAGAGAGAGAGAGAGAGAACGAGAGAGGGGGTGGGAGTGGGTGAGAATTTTCTGGAGGGGGAGAGAGAGAGAGAGAAAGGGTGAGATATATATATATATATATATATATATATATTTTAATACTTCTATCTTCCACAACAGTTCAATAGTTCAATATCACGGAAATTCAATAGTTCAATCTTCCACAACACAATCCGAGCAACAAGAGAAAAGTATCACTCCATTTCCACCAATTTCCACCCAAATCCTCCGCGATATCAGGGTTTCCAACATCAAAAGACAATGAAAGTTACACTATCCAAAAGTTCAAGGTCGAAAAGAGGAAGTACCACTGTCACTGTTCAAGGCGGTGGCTATCTGTTCTCACAAGCTCGGGCAGTGAGGAAATCATATGCCATCCTTTAGTGCGAGATACTTGAAGTTTCCATCGCCGGAAACACCCAGCAAAAGCGCAGACCAGAGACCGTATTTCAGCTGCAACAGCAAGAAAACAACAGCTACGACAGCAACGGCGAACCAAAAATAAAAACAGCAGCAGCAGCAGCCACCACCCTAGCTACGGCGGCTCCGGCGGCGCAACCTCCGCTCCGCCATCACCCCGTGCCAACACAAAGAAAATTAGTCCGGAAGCAGAGTGGGTAGTGAGGGTTTCTTCGTGTTAAAAGGGTTGGATATATTGATGATATTAATTATAATAATAATAATAATAATAATACTAATTATAATAATTTGTAATGTGCACTCAATATTTTTTGTTAATTTTTGTATAATGTGAACTTATTGTAAACAACTTGTTTTGAATGTTAAAATTTTCTTATTTAGTTTTTATTTTATTATTATTATTATTATTAAATTTTCTCTAATTTTTTTAATGTATTTATGATTTTTTAATATAAAAAATTAATTTAATAATTATTACATATTTATGACGTCACACCGGTTGAACCAGTGGTCGAATCGGTTGAACCGGTAATCAGTAAAGCCGCCGGTTTAGTGTCCGGTCCAGTTTTCAGAACATTGCAATTAGCCCTAATGCCCGCACCTATGATTGCGACCCGTGGCCAAAGTCGAGCCGGACGAGTGGCAGCGGCATGTGTGTGGTAGTTTCATTATGCGGTACCTAGTTGATACTTTGATAAGTGATCAACACATAACCCTATAAAAATATATGAATTATCTTGGTTAACCATCTAATTTGGGATTCAACAAAATCCACAAATACTTCTCTTTATGCTTTGCTCAATTCAATAATTCATAATATATACGGACTTTATACTATGAATTAAACTATAAATGGCATCCTACTTCAGATAAAAAAAACCTATAAATGGTATCCATCCATGAATGTGACACCTATAAATATTAATATATAAACATGCAATTTTCAATAATTTAAATCGCCAATTCTTAATCCTTTATATTATAAATTAATAATAGTATTGATTTTTTAGTGAATTATCCAATTAAATTTTATTAAAGAACACTTATTTTAAGGATAATTTGCGATAAATGTTTGCCGATCAACTTAATTTTAAAAATAGTCCTGACCAAAAAATTGATTAAAATATCATTCAAATAAGTATTTTTTTAATCAAATTATTATATAGTTTATCGAAATGGTCAAAACATTACTTATTTATAATATAAAGGGACAAATTATGACAATTCAAATTCAAGTCATTAAAGTGATTTTAATATTAAACTTCACATTTAGAGGGATTTTGAGATTGCTTTTGATTTTGGAGAAATTGGAGTTGTTGAAAAATTTGAAAAAAAGTCAAGTGGTAAAAGTTGATAGAGTTTGAAAATAAAAGTGAGATTTAGTTAAAAGTTGATAATAAAAATGTGGAATGTTTAAAAATAAAAGTGAAAAGGAGTTAAAAGTTAGTAGATAATAATTCAGAACGCTCAATTTATTTACGAAAATTCTAAGAAGCACTTTTAAACTGGTAGAAGCAGTTCCTCCCAGCTGCTTCTCAACTTCTTTTTTTTCAACTTAATTTAAACAAAAATTGTAAAATTAAATATTTAAAGTAGTTTTTTAAAACTAAAAATAGAAGAATATATTTTAAAAATTGTTGCAAACACCCTCTTAATGACGGTAACCCATTGTGTAAATAACAATACAATCCTGAATTTTGGGCTCTGGCCCATAAATGCTGGCCGCTTGCCACAGGGGTCCAGCCCACAAACGCACTATTTTCAAAATAAATCATAGCAAATCAAGACGATGTCGTTCCACATCTAAACTGACCCCCGGCAAAACGGTAAAACCAGGAACCTTCGAGGCTCTCATTCGTCCTTTCAAATCGCTTCCTCTACCTCTCTACTTGTCCAGATCAAAATCAAATCGAAGGTTATTATAACCCTAATTCCGTTCGATATTTGGGAAGTACGATCTTTTTAAACCTCGAGACGAAGAATACTTGCTCTTTAAATTTCGGTTTCGCTGCTCAGAGCTTGATTGGTTTCCAGAAATTGAGTAGAATCGAAGTTTTTGAGTAGGGTTCCGACATGACGACCGCAGCTAGACCAACTTGGGCACCCGCTAAAGGTGGGAACGAACAAGGGGGCACCCGCATATTCGGCCCATCTCAAAAGTATTCGTCAAGGGACATCGCTTCCCATACCACCTTAAAACCTAGGTCTGTTTTTCGCTCTTTTTTTGTTGTTTTTCTTGGTCTGAAGTTTAAGTTTTGCTTAATTTTTTAGAGGATTTTATGGCGATTTTACCCAGAAATTTACCTTGGTAGGTTTCTTTGCTGTTTTCAAATGTTAATTTTAGCTATTTATCGGAAAAATTCCGGTTGATGCACCTTTTGTTTTCTCGAGTGTTCAATTGAAGAGAAGAATTGATGAGCCCAAAATTGATTTGAAAGGTTTCCAACAAGTTGCAAAACATTGGCCCTTCTGTTTAGGTGGTTTCCTCAATTGGTTAAGATGATACATGCAGCAAGTTATCTGAATAGATTAGAAGCTTTAGTGTACATTTGAGTTTCTGTTTTGGGTATAAAAATGTAAGTATTTTGTTGTTATTTGTCTGCATCAAAAGGTAGATTTCCATTTATGGGCTTGCAGGTATTTTGTCATAGGTCTTACTGAATCCCTGCTTTGCTACTTTAAAATATCATTGTCTTTTTCCTTGTATAAATTTATGGCAATGTGATTTGAAAATTCCATGTCCTTTCTCGCGTGATGCATTTCACAGAAAGGATGGACAAGATACCCAAGATGAGCTGCAAAGGAGGAATCTCAGGGATGAACTGGAGGAAAGGGAGAGGAGGCATTTTTCATCTAAGGGTTATTGTCTACATTATCAACTAGCCTTCAATATCAATACCCCCCCCCCCCCCAACCCCCCCAAACACACACACACACGCACAAACCCCCAGAAACTACCACGCCACCCTGAACCTCTCTGATTGTTTGTTTGTTTCAGAGGATAGAGATCGTCGGAAGGGAGGTCATCTTCTTTTAGAAGGTAAAGGATGCACAACTGTTTGTCCAAAGTTGTCTAATACATTTAGTGAAGATAGATTGTTGATCACACACATATCTGTTTACAGGGTCCAAGAGAGATGTTGAAGATCGTATTGTTCCTCGAAGTGTGGATGCTGATGATGCTGATGTGGATGTTCAGAGTGATGATAGGTCAGTATGTTTCTCCAACTTTTATTGTATCTTACTGATGAAAGTGTCGCTTCTTACGTTTATAGGTAAAATGTATCTTAATTCCCTCAATTACCTATCTGCTTTACCTGTCAATGAAGTGTCCTTTTCAATTCTTTGCTGCTTCATTTGTTCTCTCTTTAACTTTTATCGAACGTGGCTTCTTTTGTCGTTATTGTGGTTTCTGGTCTCTAATTAAAATTAATTATGTATTTTCAGTGATGAGGATGACGATGATGATGGTGATGATGAAGAAGCACTTTTGGCAGAACTTGAACGCTTAAGGAAAGAAAAAGCAGAGCAGAAAGAACAAGAAGTAAGTGGTACACCATCAAATTTTCATAGTTTCTACTTTGCAGTCACATCTGCGTTCATTCAGAGTGCTTATTGAATTACTTGGTATTTTATGAGAAAATGATCCATCAAATAATACATTCGAATTTTCACCTTCAAAGTATTTGATGACTGACTGTGGCATGATTCTTTCACGCATCTTTTTCCATTTGGATCCAAAAATTCTTCAATTTGTATCCAAATCCTCTTATACTTGATTCCTCTCCCCCCTCTTTTGGGTGGGTTTTTGGGGTTTGGGGGGGGGGGGGGGAATGGGTCCTGAAGTATATTGCCAGCTCTTTAACGCTTTTGACCTACGAATTGAAATAAAAAAAAGAAAAGAAAGAAAGAAAGCCCTTCTCCTTAAAAATCACCGAACATGTTAAATTGGGACAAAAGTAGGACTCTTTCTGGGCTAACAGCAGTGAGCAAAAGAAGCTCGAGTGTGCCTTCCTAGAATGTGCTCAAATCATGTTGGCGTGGACGAAAAACCTGAAAATGCCTGCAAAACATTCTCTACTAGGTGCATTTATGGTTCAAAACTTCAAATGCATGTTTGAAGCGACTAAAATGCACACGAAAATCCCGAAAATGCCTGCAAAACATTCTCTACTAGGGTGCATTTATGGTTCAAAACTTCAAATGCATGTTTGGAGCTATTAAAAAGCACAACTCAATAGGACTTAAGGCATCTATTCTCCATTACATGTTTATTGGGCTATTGTATATGCATCTTGCATTGCTGATTACCTTGTACCTACTATTTTAAAATGTACATGAAAAATAATGTGGTGTTATCCTCCCGGCAGGAACAAGAAAAGCAAGCAGAGGAGCTAAAAGCTAAGGAAGAACAACTGTTGCGTGGAAATCCGCTGCTGAATAATCCAACTTCCTTTAGCGTGAAGAGAAGGTATTATACAGTATTCCTCTTTTGTGTGTGCCTGCCCAATTCTTTTTCCCTTGCTTTTACTTTTATCTATTTCACTTACTTAATTTCCGACTTATACGTAAAATTGAATAGTATGCAAATGCATTCATTTTCTATGCATTGATATGATCGATAATACTATCGGAGTGAAACAATAGATCTAAAGAAAATTATAGGCTAGACTAAATTAGTAACAAGTAAACCTTTTGTGTGAACCAGCAAATATTGGCAAAACTACAATTATTGTTAAGCAAGGAAAATGATTCGTGGTAAAGATAAGATACACTTGGGCCAGCAAAGTCTGTGCTCAAAATATTTTGAGCACGGACTTTGTCGGTAAAAAAAAAAAAGAAAATGGATTCAAGTAGAGTTTTCTGAAACGTATCAATAAGCTAGACCCATACTTCAAGAAAGAGTTCGGGCATTACTAAATATGGGACACTAGAAATGCATTCAATCGTAAAAAAAGAGGATTTGATTGAGTATCGAGGATGCAAGGAATATAGTCCAAAATTAGATCGGTTTTTTTTCATTCCCGAGGAAGTGCATATCTTACCTGGATGTCATAAACTTGTGTTGGATTGCATAATAAGTTCTCTGAATTTCTGTTTGTTCAGGTGGGATGATGATGTGGTTTTCAAGAACCAAGCTCGTGGGGAGACGAAAACTCCTAAGCGGTTTATCAATGACACCATCAGGAATGATTTCCATCGTAAATTTCTCCAGAAGTACATGAAATAACATCTTATGACTATTTCAACTGAAGAATCTGTGATAAGAACCAGAGTGACTGGCAGTATCTCAGGTTCATCTTTAAGATGTGCCCTAAGCTTGGGTTTACCTATTGATGACTCCTCTGTTCTCAATTTGTTTCCAATTGACATGTCCTTGCAAAACAATTTCAGTGTGGTCTATAAATGAGTGAATGCTTTGCTGTTTTCTGTTATGACTCTTTTTCCAATGTGTGTGTGTGTTAATATATAGGCATGGGTATGTAGAAATTCAGTAGTTGGTCAATGCTTAAACTTTGATATTTGCATGATGATTGCTGTGGTTTAGGGGAGGCGGGGTGATATGAAAATGATATGAAAGCCCCAACCAGTGCGTAGAGAATTGCCCCGAAATGGTGAAGGACATGATGGTTAATTGTCGTGATAACGGAGGGCAAGATGGACTTTTTGCAATAAGTGCATCACGGGTGGAATTAGAAATTTGGTTTAAGCAGCTTTGACTCGCTATTCTTATGAGCCTATTTCAGAAATTCAAGCTTTTTAATTTTAACACATACTCTCATGGAAAATAATTCAGAGACTATTATTACATCTAAAATATTTTCTATATTATTACTTCCTATTTACATTATTTATCTCTTATACTTTCAATATGTAATTTACCCCCTTAACTATTCTCTTCGTATTAAATGCGCCTGCAAATGGAACTTTTTATCATTTGCTTCCTTAAATTATATTACAATTAATCTCATGCACTCGTTATCTAAAACATTTATATTTAAGTAATCTCTTTAATGCTCGTTATCTAAAACATAAGAAGTTAAATATTTTTAAAAACTTAAACAGTATGATGATCAATCTAATATCGAAGAAAACAACAATCTAATATCAAAGAAAATATGACCAAAGATGATCATCATTACTTCTGAATTTCACCGTCAACGAAGAACTATCCCCTTCTAACAATACTTTTCGCCATCGCATTCATTTTGCAAACTCCATCGCCTCAAGAGTCGCAAGGGATTTCACATGAATCGGATTTGTAACACCTGCCTTCATGATCCCATGCAACACTACCAATTCTGCATCCTTAATTTTCAATGACAATAGCTCCGTCAAAATTTAGCTTAACATTGCCCCTCCGTGAATGATGGATCCGGTGAAGGTGCCAGATTTACTTCAGCTCCTTCACATGCCAGTCGAAAATGGTGCGCGAACTGAGCTATCTCCAATGGATTGGAACAATAGCCCTTAAAAGCCGACCGTTATGGCTTCCCAAGAAGAAGCTCCCCTGCTGTATATCAAGCTTGTCGAGAATAGATTCCATTCACTGCACCGAGTCAATTGAAAGCTGAGAGATGATATGCCATGGCATAACCCGTCATCCCGAGTTACAAGCTGAACAGGTATTCATGAGTTGTCGGGAGAATCTCCCTACAAACACGCCAAGCAAAGATGCGCACCATATAGGCGAGTTCCACAACCTCTACCAAAGGGAAGTCCAGACCCCAGATGATGATTGATTCCCTTGCTGGTATAGAGACATATTTAAATGGTAAGCACTTTTAAATAACAACTTACCATGCCCCGTGAAGTGACAAATCAGACGATCCGGGCAAGAGTTCCGTGATAATGGAGTTTTTGAGAATCGATCTTCGCGTCTTCTTCCCAGAACATTGACACAATCAATTGCTTGTTCTGTCCATATGTATCTGGATCAATAAAATGCTCAACCCATTCAAGAGATCCGTTGGCCCATGTCGGAGTAATTGGCTTGACTAACGCCAGTCTATCCATCCACCTATCCTCCCAAATCTTCACATCTGTTCCCATGCCTGTTCGCCCTCTAGACCCAACCATAATAACTCGTCGGACACCCCAAATGCTCCTCCAAGTAAGAAACGACCGAAACCCCAACCACGAGTCAAGATAATTGCCTTGCGGATAGTAATAACCCCTCAATACCCAAGCCACCAGGCTATCTGGTTCCATAAGCAACTGCTAAGCTTGTGTAGCAAGTAGCACCTCATTGAACGCTCTCAAATCCCGATATCCCAAGCCAACTTCGATTTTTCCTTTGCATAGTTCCCTCTACGCAAGCCAATGGATCTTGTTTTTTTACTCTATTTCCACCCCCCCACCCCCCCCAAAAAAAAACTTCAACAGCAACCCTTCCAACTCAAAGATGAAAGTCCCTGGAATCCTAAAGCATGCTGATCCACCACAATCTAAATAAGTACCTCTTTGCCAGCCGATGAGAGATTCTTCTCATTCCGCTGATAATTCTTTTTCTACACCCGGTCTCTAATAGAAGCAATGATTTCCTTGATCGCCCTATTATTGCCCGCAACAAAAGTTTTATGCCGTGTCTCTCCACCAATCGAACCCCACGTGCGTCCCATAGCCTGTTGAGCTTCGAAGCTCACATTCTTACAATCTTACTAAACACCACTAATGACTTATGATGATTGATTTCCGGACCCGAAACACTTGCAAACCTACCAAACACCCTTTTAACGCACTCAATAGAAACCGGGCATGCTTGAGAGCAAATCAACGTATCATCAACAAATAGTAAGTGTGAGATATTGGGATTGTGCTTGCTCGCCCTGATTCCTTTAATATTCCTTGGCTCCTAAATCAAACAACTGAAAACTTCTGTGCAAAATAGTAACAGGTAAGGAGAGAGGGGGTCACCCTAGCGAATCTCCCTCTCAGGATATAACGAATCAAATTGAGCACCATTCAACATAAAAGAGAAAGATGTTGATGAATTGCAAGACGTGACTAGGCCAACAAAATGAGAAGGAAAACCCATTGTACACAATACAATCTCAAGGAAACCCCACTCAATTTTATGATAAGCTTTACTAATATTCCACTTTAGTGTCATGAACTCAGCTTTCCCCTTATTCTTATACTATACTTGAGAAAGTGGTTTATATCATAATTCATAAGCAATAAGGACATCATCATATATTAGATGACCGGGAATAGAAGCAAATTGAAAAGGGGAAATACTTCCATAAATAGGGATTTCAATCTATTAGCAATATGTATTTGAGTGAACTGAATGTTACACTTCCATTTCATGTTATTAGCCGTTCTAGCATTAATTTTTTTTTTTCACAATATGTGTCATTTTATGAAAATAATGAAATATTTAATGCATTTTTTTATGAAAATAATAGGGTACCTAATGCAGTTTCCCCCTAAATTTATCATCAAATTAAATACTATTTACATAACCTCTTAATTATATCGCTAATATTTAATGAGGTCAAAGCAATCAAGCAGAGTATAAGAATTATAACTACTAAATTTTTTCCTAATATGTGTAATATGATCTTAAACCACTATTATTATAAAACGGATATACTATATTTATTAATTTGAAAATGAAGGAGACATGCTCCGTTGTAGGATGATTTGTTCGTATTAAATTCCAACTTTTTCTAAAATAGATAACGTCAAATTAAATAGTTAAAGTCGTTGTCGTTAAAGAAAATAGCAGTTACACAAAGATCAAAAATCTTGGAATGTGATATTGTTATTTTAACAACAATTTTTATGCAATATTTTACTTTAGAAAAATTAAAATGTGACATTTGTGCTTGCCAAGACGCCTCTCTCTCTCTCTCTCTCTCTCTCTCTCTCTCTCTCTCTCACACACACACACACACACACACACACACTGTGTGCGCTCTTATCTGAAGTTCAATCACCAATTTATTAGTACTGTGTCATGTGTAGTTAACCTACTTACTCACTATTCACTAAACAAAGTGTGCCCACTCGGCCACAAAAAGAAGCATCCAAAAACTGAAAAGGTTAAAAAAGAAAAGAAACAAACAGGGCAAGAACTGCGAAACCCTCCTCCAAAAGTAAAATCAAAGCCAAGCCATCAAAATTGAACACACGAAAAATCAAACTCAGAACCCCAAATCCCAGATTCATTCATGGCAGAGAACGGCATAGCAGAAGAATGGTCCTCTTCTTCGACCTCACGACCCTCGCCCCCTCCACAAAATTCAAACCCCTCTATGTTCCTTCTCAAACTCATGAGCAAAAGAAGAACATGGGTCTGCTTATTTGTGTCCGTTTACACAATCTTGCTTTCCCTTTCATGGAATCTCCTCAAATCCGTTCTTTCTTGGTACGAATTCGAGTCGTCGGCCTCGTCTTCTTCATCTGGGTGGCCGGCGTTCTACGCGTCGGTGATTTTGGGCGTGTCTTTTGGGATTCTTTCCATGGTGGCGGCTCTGGCGGTGGCGGTTCCCGCCACCCTGATGACGTGGATAACTGTGCTTGTGCTCTTGACTTTTTGTGGGAAGCCCAGAAAGACACTGGTTGTGGAGGGCAAGAAATTGACGGCTGAGATTACTGGGTTTGTGGTTAAAGTGTTGATCAAGGAAGGGAATGTTGTGGCTGCGGTTTGTGCTGTTCTGGGATACTTCGCGCTGGTCAGGAAGAATAAGCAAGGTGGTGGGATTGTTGATTTTGAGTAAAACGGTGAAAAGATCAAGCTTTTGGTTGATGAATTTTTTGTTTTGTGGGGTTTTTATATGTAATTTAATCTAACTATTGTGTTTAGGGCTCTTTTTCCTTTGTTTTCTGGGAAAATTTCAAGCAGTTGTGGTTAATTTCTCTGACACCGAACTTTATCCTCACATAGGTTGGGAAGGCATATAACAATGTTATTTGAAACGTTTCTGTAATACACTGTCAATGTACAGGATAAGAGGATTGGTGGTTCGTTATCAGTGCTTAAGTTGATGTTGTACATTATTAAAGACCGAGTCTTGCACGTTTAACGCTCTTATAATACTTGTTCAATGCTGGAAATTTGGTATTGCTTGTGTAACATGATTGTTGTGGTTTCCTTACTCTTATATCCCTGTGCTGAAAGGTTGTTTTCGTTTTGATGGGAGCAAAGTACTTGCGTGGAAAAAATTATACGAATGCTGCAATTTATGGCTCAAGATCATGATTTGAGTCAACCTGTTCACCTCTGATGATGTTTGCCTCTTAAGTTTAGCAATACTTGCTCTGAGGTATTGAGGTAAATGCCCTGTGTTGGATTTAGTTCACGGTCCAGTGATTGCAACGGAAAAAGATACCTAATGGATATTGTGGATGCTGTTAAGAGTGAGTGCTGCTTTAAAACGTGTGTAATTTCCTCCTATGAACCCTTCTTGTTTCTTCTACCAGTTTCATGACATGCAAAAGACACATTGTCTCTTTATTTGATGCAAATACTTGCTCTATGGGTTGCAAGAAGAAGCTACACGCATAAGCATGAGTTAAAAGAGGGCGGTGGTAATCGTGCAGGGTGAGTCGGAGGCTTGCCTTGCAGGGCAGATTGGTAATCTCTAGGACAAGAGAACACATATTCAGTTAGTAGTACATATTGTGGAAAATGAGAGTGAGACTATCATGCTCTTGTTTTGGAAAGCTTTCTGTTGCAGAAATCTGCAAATGTTGGGAGTCAACATGAATGTTTTAATAATAAATTGTTGCTGCACTCTTAATTATCATCTCTATTCTCATCAGGGAAGTATTTTTCAGGCGGAGATGTTAACCGGAAAGGAGGAGATTGGATGGAAATTAATGTAAATAGATGAAATACCGCCTCTTGGAATGCCAAGAGACGGCTCCACCAGGATCCCACGTTGAACCTTGGTTGCTACGCTATAAACTCCTGCTATCTTTGGAATGCTGGTGTCACTGCTGCTATCTTTCAACCGAGAATTGTATTGAGTTTCTTATTGTCAATTCAATCTCTGTTACCTTAGCAGAGTAGGTACACACCCTAAATCCTATGCGTAATTGTGTGTGTCTGTGTGTGTTTATGGTTTTGATTCTATGTCACCGAGTAAATCAGAAGGCATGGCTCTAAGGGGGTCATACAGTACATGTTCAGATGACTGTTTGCAAAATGTTTCGTTGGCGACGTTTTTCTTTTAGGGGAAGTCAGGATTATCTATAGGGTTGTCAACAAGTCGGATTTGGGGCGTATTTTGAAAGTTCAAATACAAATCTAATTATCTGTTCTATACTCAAGAATTTAATTCGAGATCCTAAGATTTAGTTCGGAAAATTCTTCCATGCATTAGGTTTGGGTTCAACGCATGCTTCGAACGCTTCATATTTTGTCACATTATTAATTCACTTACAAAAGGAAAGCAACATACAAAATATAACTTAATTTCAACCATTTAAACAATCAAATGTTCATATAAGAATGATCCATAGGTCCATCAATATGAAACCCGAATTCATAAAAATCAGGAGACTCGGATAAAGATTCAAGTTGATTGAAAATAAAAGATAACCAAAAATTTGAAACATAAAAAACAAAAAAAAATCCTCAAATAATGATAACAAATGAGCATAAACGCAATGATTGGCTGAAAATAATGCTACTACAATGGGTTATACATTATATCTATCTTTATACGCATTGACAATGTTATCATTTAAAATTTTAATCCTTCGTTTGGTTTTTAAGTTCTGGTAAGAGGAATAGAAAGAAATTTTTTTTCCTTTACTTCAAATGATATTACTCTTTCTTTTTATTTTTGATAATTTTTATTTTCCTTCTATTTTTTCTCACCAAATCCTTGTTTCAAACGTAACATAAAGAAAATAGGTTAATAGAAAAATGGCCAAAATTATTGTATTAATGGAGGACCTAAAAAGGTCAGGACTATTCATAAGCAATCTTAATTTTTGAGTGATAATTATTCGTTAAATATAATTCAAACTTCAATCAAGAAATTATAAACATAATCCAAACCTAAGAGTCAAAATAAAAGGATGTAATAATATTTAGAATATTGTAAAATAAATATGCTTTATTGAATAAATTGTTTCACAAAAAAGCAATTCATTATTAAATATAATGCTCGATTTGCATTTTATTTAGACTCTTTATTAATAATATATAAATATGTATAATATTATTTCTTGATGAGCAATATTATTGAGATTTGAATTAGGATTTTTAATGAATCAAACTGCTTAATTTATAATCAATTTACTTAAAATCCCCTTAAAATAAATTTTTATATCCAAAAATCAAGTAAAGTTATTTTTCAGTTCCAGAAATCTATTCCAACATTTTTTTTCACTCCAAAAGACTTTGTTAAGTTTCTCATTAAATTGCCCTTTCCTTTTTAAATGAAAAATTTTATAAGCTGGATGGTTTTTTTTTTTAATTTCTTTAAATTTTATTTTTATCAATGATGATTTTCATAAATTAATTTTTTTGAAACATGAATTATGACAAATATTTTCTTGGATTTTTAGAAATATAAATTATAATCGAGATACTTTTAATTTTAAATAAAGTAATATAAGAAAAATATTAGAACATTCATAAATTAATTTCAGTATAAAGATTTCCTACTTGTAAATAACCACAGGTAAATAAAATTAGTTTATAATTAAGTATCGAAAAATATAATATAAGAAATTTAAGGCTGATTTTGGTCTCAAAAAGAGGCGGTGATTAGACTTTTTGAAATAAAATATTGATGGAATAAGTTTGGATGAGGTCTGAAAATGGTGTGAGTTACAATAGACAAGAAACTCGTCCACGAGGTCAAGAAGATAAAATGAGCTCCCTAGACGAAGAGTGAAACATAAGTAAGTTATTTGGAATTATCTGTAATTAAGGCTTTCCACGCTCAAGTCAGTAAAATACAAAGGAGATACAAGAAATCGAGCAAAGAATTTTTCAAAGTTATGAGGAAATTAATAAACTTACCAATCTCATTGCATGCAAGAATGCTTATAGCCTATAGGGTAGAATTTTGGTGACGTCTCAACCATGAGGAGCATGGGTTTATTTAACAATACCCTTTAGTACTGCTCCAATGTTATAATATGTCTTATGTAGTCCAAATGGGATCATAGGGGATCAAGAGTTTAGAAAACATGCTAGTATTTAAGTGTATCAAATCCTTGCATTAAATGCATGAAATGTTCCATTACAAATATTAAATGTCTTGCAATCAACGTGTTAATGCATACTCTTACACTAATTATGGGTAGAAACAAATAAGACATCAATCAAATGTAAGTATCTTAGAAGATCTTACGTTTTCTCATCAACATGGTCTGTGGTTGATGAGATAAAAATCTACTTAAATTAGATTCTCCTTGAGGGCCTTTCGAGGTTATCGAGGGAATGGCATGCCTAATGATAGTCTACTCTGGAACTCCTTGAATGAGGTTGTTCGATGAGCGGCAGTTCAAACAGTAATCAAATCTCATGGTTTTTTTTTTTTTTTTAAATTTAACTCAAAAAAATGAATTGTTTAAATATTTGACCTGAAAACAAAAATACTTCATAAATCTATCATAACTCGCCGTCGTCAACGGCGAGTTTACTAAAATATTATTAAAATTTGTAATTTTTAATATATTTTGTCAAGCAAAAAATAAAATAATAAAATAATAAAACTCGCCATCACTGTTGGCAAGTTTCAGATAAAAAAAAGAAAAAATTAACTCAACAACAATGTTGCCGAGTTCTGAAATAATATTATTTTACCTGTTGAAGAACTCACCATTGCTGATGGCGACTTTTGGAGAGCAAAAAAAAAAAAACAAAAGGATAAATTAAACTCGCCAATAGTATTGGCAAGTTGTGAAATATTTTTTCTTTTCCGTTGAACAACTCGTTCACAGTGTTGGCCAGTTGTGAAATAGGTTTTTTAAAAGCATTGTTATGTGATATTCCCTAAGCCTAAGCTTTTTGTTAGGACGTGATGGCTATCCACTTCTACCTACGCACGTAATTAATGCCTTTCACTCTTCTTGCTGTATTTGTATTGTGCTCATATGCAAAAAGTACACTAATACACTCCCAAAAAGTATACTAATTAACCTATACACCCCTATATATAAACATAATTGAAAAATGAATAAAAAAACTATCTAATATTCAATTTGAGGTCAATTGGAAAAAAAAAAATCTAAATTTATTTGACAGAATAGAAAAAAAAATTGAGCATTTGCCAATCAATTAGATTTAGTGTTGGACTCGAATTTGGTACAAGTGGGACCCACTGTATTATCTCTAGCTTTGCTTTTCCTTATTCCCAGCCTAATCCAGCGTCATTTACTGAAATGTCCTTTTAAACCATAGATATATTTGATTATATTTGATCTCAACGGAAAAGAAAAAAATTTCATAACTCGCCAACACTGTTGGCGAGTTCTTCAAAGGAAAAAAAAAAAAATTTATTCCAGAACTCGCCAACACTGTTGGCTAGTATAATTTTTTTTTAATTGAAACTCGTCAACAGTGTTGGCGAGTTTTATTATTTTATTATTTTTTTTACCTTACAAAATATATTAAATAATTACAATTTTAATAGTATTGTAATAAACTCGCTGTCGTGGACGGCGAGTTAGATCAAAATTATAAAGAAATTTTTTTTTCAAGTCAAAATTTTAAACAATATATTTTTTTGAGTTAAATTTGAAAAAAGTCACAAATCTTATAGGCCTAAGCCGAGGGATGTCATTCGAGGGGATGTGCTCGACCCCTACTTTGGAAGGGTGCAACGCTATGTGGGGTTGATCAGTACGTAGTTAGGATGGTGCCATACGTTGCGATTAAATTGGGTCATATCACATTTTTTAATTGTACGCTTTATTTATGATCTTTTTGTCGCCAACAATTGATTATAAGGGATTAAGGGGTATGAATACTTTCTCTTATTGTAACCAAATTTGATTGATCGGTTCTTACAAATGAATAAAAAAATTAAAAAAATCGAACTTAAGTCAGCATCAAAATCCGATTAATCGACAGTCCTAGTAGTGTCTTTTGGTTTTCCTATTCATTTTCCATGACTTGGTATGAGCTTTCGGCCCTTGCAAATTACGTTAATTGAAAGTGAAGTCAAGTATCAAGCCCCCTTTCGTTGGGTTGGGTTCCATACACTGAATTACGCAACCCATGCGCTTATAGTTGGATGAAATGATAACCAACTTCAAATCTTGGATGCTACTCAATTTCTTGAAAATAGAATAATGTGTGTGTGTGGGTGGGTCTGTATATATGTGTATATATATATACATATATATATATATATGTAGAGAGAGAAAGAGAGAGATCAACTAACTTGAGCACAGGTTTTGTTGTTGGAGGAATGAAAAAGCCCCATTTGGATAGACAACAAACAACATTACGGATTGAAAGGTTCAACAAGAAATAGTTTGTTTACAAAGAAAGAGCAAGACGAAAAGGAAATGATACCCAAAACAAGAAAGTTAGCTCGTTCGTCCCTTTTTCCTTTTTATGTTCGCCTGGTTATTTTAATCTAAACAACACTTTTTGTTAGGTCACATTTCAATAAATTACAAGTAAAAAAAAATTGTCCCATTATTCCAGGTGGGCCTGAAGGGATGGGCAGATCCGTGATATCCGACTTCGATTAACAGTAGCATTTTGACAGATTCTTGAGCAGAGACCATGAGACTTCAGTATCCTTAAACAAAAACAAAAACAAAATTCACTTTTCACTGAAACTTCGTCATCATCTTTGTACTCTCTCCTAGAATGCATCGAAATATTATTATTATTATTAAGATCAACCAAAAAAAGGGGGGCCTGGTTTGGAGTCAGTAGACGCAAACTATATTGTGCCAAGAAACTTTGTGCTATAACTCTTCTTTGAATCATTTTTCTTGAGCCCTTGTGCTGAAAAAATCTTGTCTTGGCCCCCATATTTTTTTGTCCCTTTTTACCTCCCTTTGTTTTGACAATCCGATTAATTATACCTTGATCTCATGGTGTTGTTTCGAGGTGTACGATGATCTGGCTTTAGTTTTTTTTTTTTCCTTTTTATTTTTGTATTCTTTGAGGAATACATTTATGGGCTTGTTCAATTCTCTGTTGGGACAAAATGCAAGAAGATTTATCAAGAGGAAAGACAGTGATGCCGGCGAAGCAGGTCTCTTTATTTTCTTGGAAATCCTCATCATTATTTCTGTATTTGTGTGTGTGTGTGTGTGTTTGTGTATTTTGAATTTTTACTATCCCCTTCTGTGAATAATTATTGTTTTTAACCCTGCATGGTTATTATTTTCTTTGTTATTTCATTTTCTGTTCTTATGCAAACGGAATTGAATTCTTAATTTTCTTCTTCTTGTTTTTAACTTATTTATTTATTGTTTCTGTATCAAATTCTATTATGTGGTATACAAAAGATAAATGGGTTTCTGAATTGAAAATTAATGATCTTGTATCAGCAAATGTCTGTCAGTAGACAACAAAAATGAATACTGTGTGAACTATCATGTTAATTTTTCTGATTCTTCATTTACATGCTATGTGAGTGTTTCTAATTGTCTAGATATATAATGGCGATACCCCAAATGAAAATTTTAAATATAACTCTTTTTCTAGTTTTCCTCTGAGTATGCGTATTACAAAAACAGCGAAATTAAATCTTGAAACAATTTTGATTTTTTCCAATTGTTCGGTTCTGTGTCCTCTGTTTCTACTTCTTCTTGTTTCCGTCTTGCTATTTCTTTTTTTATTCCGGGTTCGATTTGACAGCTCGAGCACTGGAAGAGCTCAGAAGTTCCCTTTATAACGAGCTTCGGACTTCGGAAGGAGCCAAGCGCCAACAGCAACGTTTTTGTGGACCGTTTGTGGCGATGACCTTCAATTTTATGGTTGCTGTTGGAATAATTCTCGGAAACAAATTGGTGTGTACTCCCAAATTGCTAGCAAAATGTCATGTCGTTCACTTGTGTATATATACCCTATAAACCATTGGATAATCATAGTATGATGTTGTAAAGTAAAGTCCATACTTCATCGCGTATGATCTAACCGTTCATGACTGAGTTCAGCATATACACAATGGGGCAGCATGATATGAACCCCTTTTCAGGGCTTTTACAGTTTTTTGTTTTAGTTGTTTTGAATTCCAATTAGACTCATGTACATTACAAACAATGCAGGTGATGGGGAGAGTTGGATTTAATTATCCAATCTTTCTCACGCTGATCCACTATGCCACTTCTTGGTTTTTACTCGCGATTTTCAAGTCGCTCTCGTTGCTGCCAGTCTCTCCTCCATCCAAATCCACACCGTTCTCATCATTGTTTGCGTTGGGAGCTGTCATGTCTTTCGCTTCTGGACTTGCAAATACGAGCTTAAAGCATAACAGGTCCTTTATACAAGCCTATGTTTAAGATTTCTTAATTCCAGCTCGGAATATTATCATGTTTCCTCATTCAGCTCTTTTGCAGTGTCGGTTTCTACCAGATGGCTAAAATTGCAGTCACTCCAACTATTGTTACTGCAGAATTCATTCTTTTCAGAAAGACCATATCATTCAGCAAGGTAACAAGAATTTAGTTATAGGGGAGGTATGTGTAATTTGGTGGCTAAGAGGGGATATGTGTGTAATCGTATATAGTTACAGGGGAGGGTGCTGTAATTATTTCTTAGATTTATTATAACTTGAAAAGAACGCACGGATGATGCAGGTTGTTGCTCTAGTTATAGTCTCGTTTGGTGTGGCTGTTGCGACTGTTACAGACTTGGAATTCAACATATTCGGTGCTTGTGTTGCATTTGCCTGGATAGTACCGAGTGCCATTAACAAAATACTATGGTCTAATCTGCAACAGCAAGGCAATTGGACTGCCCTTGCGTAAGTAAATACGCTTACTCATCTATTGATGATTAAATCCTACTTTTATCCAAGAGAAATGAGTTTTCTCAATCTAGGTTGATGTGGAAGACGACTCCCGTCACAATCTTCTTCTTAGTGGCTCTTATGCCATGGCTAGACCCTCCAGGGGTACTCTCTTTCAAGTGGGATCTCACGAACACGTGTGCAGTTCTAATATCAGCTTTGCTTGGATTTCTATTGCAATGGTCCGGAGCTTTGGCACTTGGGTAGGGAATTACTATCCTCAACTCCTCAATGCATTTCAGCTGACTTTCAGAGCATAAAACAAGAATAAAGCCAGAAACTTCTATTTGGGGGCGGGATTGGATTTTAGCAAGATATAAGTGACATTGTATTATTCTTGTTTGGGGTGTGTGTGTTGGGGGGGGTTACCAAAGTGTGAATTTTGATAGAAGTACATAAAAAAATATAGATCTATATAGACTTAAAAGTGGATAACCGTCTCTACCAGCACCTGTGGCTTTGTACCTAGTGTGACATGACGTTTTTGGGATTTAGACCTTGTGCTGCAAGTACGATTTGTATTCTTTGTCAATGCTTTAAATCTACCTGTGCAGTGCTACGTCTGCAACATCGCATGTCATTCTTGGGCAATTCAAGACTTGTGTGATCCTACTTGGAGGATATGTGCTTTTTGGCTCAGATCCGGGACTTGTGAGCATTCTCGGTGCTGTCTTAGCTCTTTGTGGGATGTCGGTTTACACGTCTCTTAATATAAGGAATCGAGTGGCAAGGCGACTAGTGCGCTTCCAAGCCACAACTTACCTTCTCTAAAACCCAAGACTACTGAAGTTGAAAAGAAACCGGACGTTGAGGATATCTCAACTGCTGTTTGAGCTTTAAGACAGACCCCGTGAATTGTTATTTTTCTTCCTTCGTGGGGGGTTTTTACCGGCTGAAGTTTTATTGCTCGAAAACTTCAACTTTTCTGGGTATGTTGACAGCTGGGAGTTTTGTATAGAAGTGGTGCTTGCTGATTCATAAAACTGATGATTCATATTCGGAAAATTTTTCCTTGACCTGTGTACAGATTTCATTTTTGAGCATTAATACAATTTTTGGTTCAGAAATAAGGAAATGCTTGTGTGATCATTGATACTTGTCCAGGTACATCATATAAAAGACCAAAAAAAACCTTAGAACAATTGGTACACCAGCAAATGAGTAGCAGAAAATATGTATAAAACTTAGAATTTTCACCTGAAAATTTCGGTTACAATGTGTATCAGAGCTTAATTTGATCCAAATAATTAGCAAAAAATAGCACAATACAAGACATCTATATACTTTCTTTCTTGTCCTAAACTCATCTTCAATCAAGCTTAATTTGATCCAAATAATTTGCAACAAATAGCACAACACAAGACATCTATATACTTTCTTTCTTGTCCTAAATTCATCTTATCAAGCTTAATTTGATCCAAATAATTAGCAACAAATAGCACAACACAAGACATCTATATACTTTCTTTCTTGTCCTAAACTCAAGCTTCACTTCTTGAAATGAGAATCAGCAATAGTAGTCAGAGAACTACTTTCAGCAATCGAATTATCAAAAATGCTTCGCCGTTTCTTGTTTTGATCCTCCTTTTCTTGGCGTTCGTAGTACTTTTGAGCATGACTCGCTACTTGCGCAGGGCTTCGACTTAGAACCATATATCTTGAAATGCTTTTCCAATCTCCTTTCCCATATTTCTCCAGTCCAAGAAGAAAAAGCCTGAATTACATAAAGAGGGGTCAAAAAAAAAAAAAGAATGAAATGTCATGCTTATAGAAATCATCAAGAAAATTGAATATTAGAAAAGCACAAGACAAAGTTTAGTTGGTAATAATCAAGAAATTATCATAATTATGAGCCTTCATTATCTCCTTTGTTAAAACATAATGGCCCACATTTTATCTGAACATCAGAAAAGAAAAGAAATTTGCAATTTTCGTCCTGCCAGTTTCATCTCGTTCGGGTTTAGTACTTTCGATTATGTGATCGTGGTTTTTCGCCAAGTCATGTGTCCCCACATATGCGGAAAAGGAGGAAAGCCCTAATTTATGCGCATGTCCACTAAAGGTCGGGAAATAGGTACTCCGACCAAAAAAGGACGAAAATTGCCAACTTTTAGAACCTACAAAACTAAAACCACAATCGCGTAAACGTAAGGAATAAAACCCAAATGAGTGAAACTAGTGGACGAAAATTGCAATTTTCCGTCAATAAACAATGCCCTGAGTTGAGTCTTCCTTAATCGGTTGTGGCATTTCTTCGAGCAATGATCGTGCATGATATCGACCATTTATAAAGATCATACAATTCATGAATTTCATATTTTTTAATTTTTGTAAATTTATTAATTTATAATCTCGATTATAATAATCAAAAAATAAATTAATGAATTCCCTCCGAATCAATTTCACACATTAACCAAAAATACTCCGATCAAAATAGCAAAAAATGAAAATTTTAAATAGTAATTACTGCAATTGAATTATTACCTGTGTTCATCTTCCGTCCATGGTCTGGCTGCCTTCCTCGGCGCACCCTTCTCGGATTTAGGGTTTTTCGGCGGCTCCGATGATCTGAATCCATTGTTATCGGCATATCCCGGCAGCTCAATCAGCCCCGCTTCGATCGCCGCCACATCGTCCAACAACACGGCGTAATGTCGCTCGACCTCCGCCGCCGATTTAGTCCCCAGCCCCACCGCGATTCTCTCCCACCGATTCGGGCAACCGTCGGCGAATTCCACGAGTCCATCCTCAAATTTCTTGTCTTCTTCCCACGTCCACCTTGAATTCACAGCTTCAGAATCATACCCACTCGAATCAACCATCCGCGATCTTGTCTTTTCTTCTTTTTCACCCAAATTTTTTTTTTTCAAGAAGAAAAAAGAAACTACCTCCTTCAGAATTTCAAGCTCCAAATCATGAACCCTACATGGCGATTATCGCAAATTCAAAATTTTCCCATTTTTTTCTTGCTTTTCCTTTCTGGAACAACACTGAATGATCGTGATTAGCAATTAATTCTTTTGAAAAAGCGAAAATCAGCGGGTTTGATTTTGCTTTAGTTATTGTAATCGAAGGTTTTTTGGGCTGGAAACTGGACAAGGGGTTGTTTGATATTTGCCTCTCCTAAAATTTAGGAACAAGCAAATCTTTTCATGCGCTCTGTTTTTCACCTTTTTTCTTTTCACCAAACACTTCTTGTTGCTTGCCTTTTGTTTGATGTAGAATAAGAGAGTGTTTGGTTAAGTTTATAAGTTCTTTTAAGTTTTTAAAATTTATTTGGTAATATTTTAAATAAAAGAGTTTATAAGTTTTAAAAATAAGTTATTAGAAGTTTATAAGCTTTAAAAAAAAAAGTAAAGTATCCTCAATTTTTTTTTTGAAACAGCTTATAAGCTGTCTAATATCAAAATATGAAATGACATAAATATCTTTATTTTTTTTCAATATAACATTTCTACTATCTCCAAAAAATATTTGTTTACATAAATTAATTTTACATTCTCATTTTTTATTATTATTATATTTAAAATAAAATATAAGATCTTATTTTTACCAAACAGAATAACAACTTATAAACTCAAAAAATATCTTATAAGGTATAAAATCTTATTTTATCCAAATACTTTAACAACTTATTATTAAAATAAGACATATAAACTTATAAACTCTAAAAATATCTTATAAGCCATACGAATTTATAAGCTTTTTAAAATAAGATTATCCAAACACCCTCTAAGTGAATAACTAGAGTTACGGTTTTTATTCATTTGGTACATTAAAATTTATAGTTCAGTGTTAATTAATAATATATACAGTGTTCATTTTAAATTATCTGTCATTTTAATATTTTATTTTTATTTAAAAATATCTAAGGTTATAAAAAAATAAAGTAATATTTAATACTTTTTTGTTCCTATTTACCGTCGCATATATAGCAGGATCACATAGATTCCCTAATCATTTTGCCATTTATATCCTTAATAAGTCATTTATAAAGATAAGTTCATCGAATAGGGAATACTATTAAATTGTGTGAATAAATTTTAAACGATAAATAATATGAAATGGAGGTAGTAATTAATATATTGAATGCGAAGAAGTTATGTTCGCTTCATTTGACGAGATTAGGATTGTAAATTGATAATTAAAAATTCATTTACTGGTCATATTCGTGTTCGTTTATAGGATATATTATCCGTATTCATATAAAATAAATATTATCCGTATGAGTAATAAATAGATACGGATATGGTAATTACATATCCGCTCCGAATGTGTATCCATTAGATATATTCGTTTAAATATATCCATTATTTGTATTTGATAAATAATATTAAAAAAATATTTTTATTATTATTAGTAGTAGTAGTGTGTATATATATAAATACATACATATATGATAATCTCTTCTTATTAGTAAAATGGATAGAAAAAATTTAATTGACTTATATCTTGATAATTTACAACCAAATAACAATATAAGTAAATATATTAACGAGCATATACTATACTTATATATATATAAACAAAAATTTCAATTATATAAGTTATATAAATTTTATTTGATTTTTGTTTTTTATAAAGGCAAATTCGGATAATCGGATTTGGATATTCAATCGTATATTTGAATAGTTGTAAGTGAAAAACGGATATTTGAATATTTGTAATTTTGTTTGATATTTAAAAATACTAAATGGATATAGATATGTCCGATTTCGCAAAATATCTATCGAATTTGAATTCGAATACGGATAGAGATACGAATATTAAAAAACTTAATTGAGTACGGATTTAGATAATACATATCTTCTCCATTTAAAATCCGATTACACCCCAGATGAGATGTAAATTTTGCGCAATTATTTGGAATAATGAGGGTGATTTGTGTTCATTTATTAGACATTAATTAATTATATTTAAGAAGACGAAATATAAATTCAAAACTAGAATCATGCATTCAAATAGATTTAGTGAATTGAAATATTTGAGATGATCGTACGTATTTCCTTTTACCAAAATAACCTCATTAACTGCAACAATATTTAACAATCTTGATTATCATGCCTAACGGATCGTTTGCTTGAGCGGATAACTTGTGTCAGGGAGTGGTTAATTGAAGTTATCCTTTGTTTACTTTGTTTGTTGCTAAACCCGGGTTATCTTTAGTAAAAGTAACCCAGGTTAACGAGTATGTGTAGCTATCAATTTTGACTGGTGGGGGGTACAGTTTAATTTAACTAGCCTTTTGATAGGGTTTGTCTGATTTGGACCGACACACTTAACCTCCCTAAATCAATTTAAATTTAAAACGGTAGTCAAGCCCACTGGAGAATTAGATTATTTATGCATTGTGCTTACAATCTGGTAAGAATCATGTCTTAATCAGGTATTCCAAATTTAATTAATTGTCTGGCAAATTTAACTATAATTTCAATGTAATAATAATGCAGTTAGTCATTTACGATATTTATAATGCAACGCATTCATGAATCAAACTCATGTACCGATCCGGATCCGCGCACATGAGAACATCTCGAGCTCCACACCATTCTCGCCACGTTGAAGTTATATTGTTATTTCAAAAATCTGCCAAGAGGTAGAAGGTAATTTTGAAAAAATTCCAAAGTGCAAGTAAATTCAAATAAATTAACAGCAAAACGAATGGCGGAATCAAAATTGATAGACACGTGATAGTTGAGAGACCAAAACTGATGATGACTAAAAATAGGAATCAAAAATAGTCTAAGAATATAATCGGAAGACTAAAATAACATTTTTTTTTTTTACCAAGAGAAAACAACACCACCTACTCATACATGCATCAAAATGGGCATCATATTCTTCTATGCGCCAAAAAGCAGGTTTGTGTCAGCTAATCACCTCACGATTCACCACCTCCTCTGTGAACCCGCATGAGAGAAAAAAAAAGGGAAATACATAAATATTCAAAATTTCTTTATAGACACAGCAAGGAAGAAACAACCAAAAAAAAATGTGGAGAGAGAAGAGAGAGAGGAGCGGTGGCATTGTTGGTCTTTACAAAGCTGTCAACAGAAACGATTTTGCCGTCAAAAAATGCATGCGCGTCACATGTTTGAGGAGGACGGAATATTCCACATTGTTCCATTGGAATTCAAAACAAGGGGTGAAGGCAAGGATTTCAAAAAGATCGGGTTCTAACCAAGAAAAAAGGGGGAAAATGTCGGGTAGTGGTAGAGTAGCAGCACAACAATTGGGGGGATGAAATCATCCAATTCGCTCCAAGAGACTAGCATGGTTTTGTAGTCAAAGAAACTTCGTCATTTTCGTGTGCCCATCGGACGGCAGCCCTTTTGGGGTTCCTTAGGAACCGATTCACTCTGTGTAGATTGACTAAACGCCAAAAACCTTCCACTGGCAGGCGATTCTGTTTTTCACAGGACTTCTCATTACTCATGTCAGCATTCTCACTTCTGATATCTCCAAGCCTTGTCACCAAAAACCTTCCCCGATTGCCAGAACATTCCGCTGCTGAAACTTGAAAATGCAGCTTGCAAAACCCCCACATGTTAGGGGTTTGCCGCAATTTAACCTTAATTTTAACAAGCTGAAAAACATTGTAAGAATCTTCCAAAATCCTGCAGCTATCTTCTGGTGTTCTTGGAAAGCTGGAGCTTTTATGGAAATCTACTCCGGAGACTTCTCAGGAACAAAAACAACACGAGCTTGAACATTAGTGTTTCTAATAGCCGCCTTTAAAAAGAAGACAAGGAAATCGACAATCAACCATGTAGGTTAATCACCATAAACCCAAGTTTAGTCCGAGTATAAAAGGAAATGAGTGATGGCATGAAACATTCGAAGTGTCTAATTAAGGAATACCAGGAGGAGAGAATCTTTTCAACTCCCATCACGTCTTGTGGAATTGCCAACCATCATGGCATCCAACTTCACAACCTTCAAAACAAACAGTAAGCCATGGCCTCATTCGACAGATCATGGCAAATTTTGTCCCCCTCGCCAAACAAGTACCACCAACCCCAAGCCAGCGCAAACCACGGAACAAAGGCCTTTCTATTATCCCTGCTATTTCAGCAGAGAATTGTATACAGTGACAAATATCAAGTTTTCGAAGCAGATTACTCACAGCCAACGTTCTAAAAGAAGCATCCGTCACATGGAAGCAAGATCTCATGCACAGCTCGGTGATGGCTTCACCACGTGAAATAATAGCACTAATGGCTCTATCTGATATTCCCGGCATGTGCCCAATATCTAAAGATGACAATGTTTTCTTGATTCTCGAGCCACTGAACAAGCAGATAATACCTCTGTCAGTTACTCTCGGGCATCCTCTCAGACACAGATTGGTTAACGGTAGATCACCTCTACTCAGAACAGAAAGCCCACTATCTGTGATATCAGCTCCCCCTAGATTAAGTGAGGTCAATGTAGTGAGGCATGATATGTAATCAAGGGACAAGTCTGCTATGCTCCGGCAACTATATGTGTCCAGCACTTGCAAGGTACTAGACGAGCCAAGTCCTGCCACAGCTTCACTAGTTATGAGATTGCAAAACTGCAATTTCAACTCAACAAGAGGGGACACAACCTCGTGAAATGTCAAGTCTGACAACAATGGCGCATTCCGAATTTCAAATTTCTTCAAATTGCGACACGAGCGCAAAAGAGATGAAAATCCAGCATCAGTAACTTTAGAAAACCCTCCAAGTTTTATAGTTTCTAGGCCCCCACAACTCTCAGTAAGAAGCAATATACCCAAATCATTTATTCTTTTAAAAGACACAGGATGATTCAGTCTATTTCTCACAATTGAGAGATGAGCGAGATGCTGACATGAGGCTAAAAACTGCAGCCCGTTGTTCGTCAAGTCATGAGGAAGTTTGGGTTCTGTGCATGGTCTGTCTTCAAGATCCAGCTCAAGTAACAATGGGAGTGAGGAGGTGATTGAGGTTATAATTCTATCAGATATAACATTCAAGACGAGCGACAAATGTAGCAATGTAGAACCACTAAAGCTTAAGTATGAGGTGATGCTAGAATTTGCCAATTTAATGGGAACCTCCCTTGCATTTCTGATTTTGTCTATAAATTGAATAGCATCTTGTTCATTCACCGGTTGCAACTTCAGAAACTTCAGAGTTTTGGGTAGGAAAAGATCAAGGCGAGCTAAATCACATGCATCACATTCTGTTCCACGGACTTTTATGGATAGATTCTGCAAAAATTACATTTTATAAAGTTGACTACCAACTCAATTTTCCAAGTTATCGTGAAAGCAATTGGACAGACAGTATGTAAACGTTTTACCTCCAGATACAGTAATTTTTGCAGCATCTTGATGAGGTTATTCCTAAAAATTTCAGGTGAGTTCTCCGCAGCAAATTCAAGGACAAGAATCCTGATACAAAAACAAGTAGCAAACTATAGTTCTCAATCTGAACATGTAGATAAATGTTCAAAACAACCTTGAGGTTTTAAGATCACCAACACAACAAAGCCATCCTAAGATAGCAAAAGACAGTTATGGATCATTACAATCTTTACGTGTTTCAGAAACTTTACATTATTACAGTATAGATACCATAGACCAGGTGCCAAGACTCGTTACATTAGAGATCTTGTAAATGAATCGGGAAAAATCAAAACATTGTGTATTTAGCATTACCTTAGATTTTTATCTTCATTTAGATTTCGTAACTTAAGGAATCAAAAGTAGAAGCAACTATGAATTATTAAATAACTGAAGAAATTCAAATTTTGATGAAAAAGACAAATAATCTGGTCCATGGCGTCATCGTTCTTGGCAGAGAAAAATCTCGGAAAGTTAGCCATACCTTAAATTAGGGCATCTCGTTCCAATTGAAGGCAAGAACCTGATATGACAGTGATGCACACTTGAGCAAAATCAGTTCTTGCATATGTGGTCTGAGAATACTGACAATGGAGCCGTCATCCAACTTGAGACAATCAATAGTTACTCTCTTAACCCTTCCCAATCTCGGAACAATGCGACGAACAAGTTTTCCATCAGGCGAAAACGCCTATCATTACACACACACATCTCAATCAATAAGAATCCCTATTCATATATGCTTAAAATAAAATGAAAAATCCACACACAGTAACAGAACAGATTATGCAAAAAAACCTAGAAAAAAGTTCATTTAAAGCAAACGACAAAAACCAAAATTGTACAATTTGATCATGTAATTTCAACCGGTTTCTTCAACTCCCATACACGAGCCAATTTTCAAAGAGATTAACAATTCACCATTAAAGATAGAATATAAGTATTACTTAGGGATTGAAAGCTTACAGAAAGATCCAGAGAGGGGAGAGTGGAAAGAGCTTGAGAGGCCATTGAACGGAGGCTCCAGCACACGCATGCCAGAGTGCAAAATGACTCCAGCTCCAGTCTTGGGAAAATCTCGCTCAGAATTATGGTGTCCGGTAGAGGAAAGCCTTCCTGCGACGGTGCGACGGCGGTGTCGATGCAGGGTCCCCTCTTGCAATTTTCCATGGCGCAAAACAAGAAACGCTGGGAGTAGAGACGGCTTTGGAATTTGCAAGACTGATTGCTATCTTGGTCCTTATGTCCTAAAGTGCAGTCCCATTTGAGACAAGGGTAGAAACTAGGTTGGGTAACTTGGGTTGAGTGGACTGGCTTTGGGTTGGATGAAATTGCTAATTTTTTGGGTAGAAAATAAAAAACTAGAATTATGTTGTAGTAAAGTAATCGATAAATAAATATGTTGTAAATTCAATTAATAAAATGATATGTCCAATGTCAATATTAACTTTAGTATAATTGTGGCTCGGAAACTTTTTGTAAAAAAAGAATGATTACACTTTAATTTCCTAAAGTTGGGTATAATTACACTCACATTCTATGTGATTTGAAAAAAAGAATGATTACACTTTAATTTCCTAAAGTTGGGTATAATTACACTCACATTCTATGTGATTTGAAAAAAAGAATGATTACACTTTAATTTTCTGAAGTTGGGTATAATTACACTCACATTCTATGTGATTTGCGTAACTATACTTATTTTCATTTATTTTTTATAATGTATATACACACTATACAAGTAGAATTCGAACTCTAGCAACAAACTCTACAAGCTTCTACAGAAGAGGTTAGGGACGGCTTCAGAATTCTTAATTTGGAGGCAATATCAAATATCTATAAAATATTAAAGTCATTTTTATCATTGGGGGCAACGAAATTCAAATTTTTTTAAAAAAGATACAACGTAAATTTTAGTTCGATATTTACTTGAGAGAGGATGATTGCCCCCTCCCCCTCCTCCCTCACTTCGTCTTTGTGTGGGGAACATATCCATTAAATCATAGGACCACAAACTATGTAACCATACTTATCTTCAATGAAGTTAATGTTGATCTATCAAAAAAAAAATCTAGCTCTTAAATTTTTGAATGATTTTACATCTAGAGCCTTGGAAGTTTAAAAAACTATGAATTATTATCGACTAGACATGATTGGTAGGCGAGGACTAATAAAAATTTATATTAAAAGATGAAAATTCATTCTACTAAGATATAACAAATTATCAACTTATCAGTTCGTTTAGTTGGATAAGTCAATAGATCCTTTAAACAGAGTTCAGGATTCAAATTTTAGAGCTCTGAATGGATCAATTGCATTGGAATTTATCGACCAACGAATAGGAAAAAGGTTGCTAATATCAAATATATATATATATAGAAAGCAAATTAACCTCTTTTATTCACTTTATACAAAAATGTATTGCAGCTGGCAAAAATCAAAATAAACAAAAAAACACTAAACAAAATACGTCTATCTAGTAAAGTCCACCTAATACGAGATTCCTACTAAGGTTAACTAAAGAGAACACCATCTTTAGCTTGAACCTAACCAATATCATGAACAAATAGCCTCTAAGAGCAGAGTAGCGCTAAATTGATCAAACGTGGCAATGGAGCTTAGGAAAGATGTCATGGAGCAACCATCCCGCCATTATCTTGTATCCTTTTTGCGTCAAATGAACCCCGTCCCAACTCATGTGTCGCTCTGGATCAGTGCAAACGGGAACATCTGGAGCTCCACACATTTTCGTCACGTTGAAATTGTATTTGCCTCCAGAACCGCAGCAAGCTCTTTCTGTATCAAGTCCTGCACCATTCACACAACAAGTTAATCGAGTTCTTCAAAACAAATTTTAATGTACTCGAAACTTAACTAGCCAGTTGGAGTACCTACCGTGGAATTTGGCTAATCGAAGCAGAAATTGATAAGCATTGTAGTAGTCGCCATAGACTATGACAGCATTTGGATGTTCTTGTTTGAGCTTCTCAATGCCCTGTTGCAGTTGCTCGTTCTGATATATGGCGAACTCGTTCAATTGCCTCAGGCATTGATTTTCGTCATATGCTATGGAGATGTTGGTTTGGAAAGCTGTCTTGTAAATCGGCATGCATCCAATCGGAAAGTTTCCGGGCACCACAATCCTCGTAGCACCGAAGCTAATTGCTTTCTACAAAATGCCATATCCATATTAGTAAAATTAAAAGAATAGTTATGTCATATTCTTTGAAAAAATTTATCAAATATTACTTATATAATAAACTTACCCTAACGCCATTGATGATGGCATCAACAACCTCAGGCACCATGCTCCTCAATTCCTCCATGGATTTGCCTTGAAAGATGGCATAGTTAAAATCGTTCCCACCAACTTCGCCAACCATGAAAAGAGCTTTTTCAAGTTTCTCAGCACAATCTGTCAATTGAATCGGAGAAAAGAAAGAAATATTTAGGACGAGGACGACGACAACAACGTAAGTTCAATCAACAAGAACTTTAACTGATCATGAGCCTGCAGTAGTAATAACGAACATCAATTAAATACTAACCTCTCTGGCTAAGGCAAATCGAGTTGAAATGGTTGGCCATCCAGTCCAATTGTACATTGAGAGAGCTGGTTGTGACCGGATTAAAAACATGCTTAGCGGCCAACACCTCAGACGGTAACGCAGTGGAACCAGCCACTGCAAAGTTGACTCCATGGCTAAATTCAGCCTCTGTGTTTTTATACGCCGGCACAAGAGGAAGTCCAGCAGCCATTGCTGTAATTGGAAAGATCAAATTAATATTGTTGTGGTGCATTCATTATTCATATTTGAGAACAGGTGGTAGCACAGTATGATAAATTTAGAAGTAAAAAAATTTACCTATATAGTCAATCATAAGTAGGCCATTGGAGCAACGGCCGGTGGCGTTCCTGAAGAAGGTTTCACCATAAGGTAGTCTCGCAAACGTGCTGGACGCCCCAAATGGGACCTCCCGGATCAGATTTCCAGCGTCGGAAATCGAGTCTCCGAGTTGATATATCTGATCAAACTCGCAAGTCTTCAAGGAATGGGCATTAACACTACTCGCAAAACAACAGAGAACAACAGCGGCCCAGACAAGTTTCTTGATCAAAGCAGCCATTGTTCAAAGTTGAAACAAAGAAGTATGAATGATGATATATATGGCATGGCGAGAAAGGCCTCTATTTATAATCGAATAAGATTGCAAGGCTGGTGAGTTACATTAGGATTACAATTTATAAATCCTAATGCTTCTGAAAAACGTCTAAAGCTAGCCCATCCGTCTCAATGGCCTCCCATATATGTTCAAATTGTTGTGGGTTTGGGAGTCCTACAAATATACAAGTAAATAGATACATTATACATGTACGATATAAACTTCGTTATTGTTGAGAAAATAATGCAAGATTTTGGAGAAAAAAATAAAAAATCTACATTTTAATTAGGGACAATTACGATTACACCCCTTGGGGTTAGGTGTAATTAACGATAGACTCCCCTCACATTTGACTATTTATATTTACATCCCTTGACTTATGCTTCGTTAACAAATACCCATTTATATTAGTGGCCGGTAAGATTTTCAAGTTAACACCATTTGATTTCAACGACAACTCTCGAAATACCCCTCCATACTAGTACCAAAACGGGGTGTGAATGTTATTTTTTAGGATATTTATTTTTTAATTTGTGATTTTATTTTTATATTATTTAATTTTCATATATTATTTTTTAGAATTATTTTAATTAAATTATATATACTTTTTTTATTTTTGTATATATTTTGTATACATATTAGTAAGTAGATTTTATCACTTAAAAAGAATCCATTTTCTTGTGCCATGTCATATTGACGCCAAATTTTTTGCCACATGGGCAAATTCTTTGCCATGTACACAAAATCCAGTCAATTGACGCCGAAAGTCCTCAATGAATCAAAAATTGCTAAATTGGTGTTCTAAAATTAAGGTGGAAGAAATTAGTATTCTGTGTCTAAAATCGGTGCAATAATCATTCTAAAATTGTAATTTTTCCTTGAAGAAAATGATAAATATATTGATTGCTACATATTAGATGTATTCCTTAAAAATAAATAATATTTGTTAAGAATTATCATGTGAGTAATAAATTTAATATACTAGTGTTAATTTGATTCATTCATCCTACATGAATAACTTATGAAGTCAATGAAGAGGAGTAATAAACAAAATGATAAGGATATCAAAACTAATTTTATTCAATGTTATATATTAATTTATTCATGAAAAATAAATATTGAACAAGAATTGTTAACTGAGTGACAAGTGCAATGGTGCATGTTTGCAGAATTTTTTCTTTTTTGCATATATAATATACGTTGAAATCCAAGAATAAATAAATGAATAGGAATTTAATAAAATAATAATTAGTTGAAAAACAAGTTTGATTTATTTGTAATTGTTTTTCAATTACCAAGTACATCCTCTGTTTCTTAACTCTTGCATGTTCTTCTTCTCGAGAACTTGAAAAGTATATTTCTCAAGTAAAAGATGCAATTGAGATTTAATGGATGAATGGTTGGATGCCTAAGAATTGAAATGAATAGCGAGAAAAAATTGATCAATTCTTTTTTTCATGTACAAAGACTTGTTGAACTTGATGAATTTGATTTGCAAAACTTTTGTGGTTGGTTTGAAGGCTTGGGGACCACATTTTGGCGATTTGTGAATTTGACCATGCAACTGACTCAAAAGCTTATTGGCCACATCATGAGTTTGACCGCATCTTGGGGAGAGCTTTACCAAATGGCTTATTCTCCTCCTTTTCTGGTATCTTCTCCTTTTCTTCCGGTCTCTTCTCCTTCTCTCCCGATGTCTTTTATATAGAACTTATGACCGTTTTATATAGGTGTTAAAAGAACAATCATGATAAATTCAAATGTCCTTAGTATTTATCTTTTTTAATAAATATATACGTGTCCATTCTAGTCTATAAAGAGGTAGTACCTTTTAATAATTGCTAACTAATTTTGGTCTCTTTATTTTTTTGATCTATCATTTTTTTTTAACACTTTTTCTCTACTCCCTCCTCTTATTGGACGAAATTTAATCGCTAACAAATATTGTAGTAAATTTTATTTAATAACTAAAGTCAAACAAAAAAGTTAAAATTAGTTCTTTAAGTCTATCTATAAAGAAAATATCAAACGTTATGTGACAAAAGTAATTAAAAAATATGTAATGAAATTCCACAGAGCATAGGTACACCTAAAAATAATCTAACTTGTGTAGAATGGAATAAATAAATTTAGAATATGCTAGATCAATACAGAACGTTTTAGAAAACACCTTTGTGTATTTATAAGGATATACTTTATTTGAGGATTGTAGAAATCCTTATTAGCAGCTTGACTTTTTGAATGTTCACTATTAACAACTAATTGTGCAAAAGGGTGGTAGTACTATCATAGAAAGAGGCTGTGAATAATGGCATAGAAGCTTTCTGTTTAGCAAGTAGATCAGCAGCTGCATTAAGCTCTCGGTAGCAAAAATCAAAAGAGACATGGTCTAGTTTGTCTTATGATCCCCATATATCCCGCAGCAAACTGTAGTGAAGTTTACTACCCTCGAGATGCATGTTCAAATATGCAAATAGAAAAATAGAGTCAGATTCGATGCAAATATTTTTTTATGTTCAACCAATTTACAAGTAGCAAACCCTCATGCAATGCCCAAATTTTTGATGTATTGTGCAAATGGCCTCCAAAATTTTGGGAACAGAGGTGGCAAATATCAGAATTCAATTTGTGGTGGTACACAAGGAGTTTCTTCATGGGAAGAGCATGGTGTGTCAATTGCCAAAGGAAATATTTCGCTCGTAGGCGTCTTTTCAGTTTACACAATCTAGACCAAGGGAGTTGTGGATTTTGGTAGGAATATAGGAATGCAATAACCAATTATAAGTTCTTTGAAGTGAGAATTTACCATTAGAAGACCAAGCCCAAATGAAGTGGTCCGTAGCCTTGTAATAAGGAATACGATACTACAGATTAGGTTGATAAGTGGACGAGCTAGTAGGTGATGGATAGATTGAAGTTCCCATGAATGAGAATTGGTATTAATGAAGTGGTTGACACTCAAATGGCAAAGATGAGAAGGAACATGGTCAATATGGTACGCAATTGTAAAATCTCCAAGCCACCTATCGAACCAGAAATTGATGGTGTGGTCCCATCTCCCAAAATCCGTCGGGTGCTATTAATGATTTGAGAGCGGATTTCGTAATGGATTTCCATAGAAAGCTGGCTTGTTGTTCAAGAGGGTCTGCTTGAGTGACAAGTTCAGACACTTTAAATTAATCAAAAAATTTCTCTTGTTACGAACTCCTCGTACGCGCTCATTTTTAATTAATACTAATATATTATGACTTAAAATAATTCATAACTGCAATGTTGTGAAAATAACTATATACTTGTTGCGCTTGGAAGTCTTGCAAATACAAAGTAGACACATTATATATGGGAAATCGGCACATTGCATCCCCTAAACATGTTTGATTGGTACTATGTACCCTAAAATTTAAATTTTGACATTTTGCACTCTTAAAAATATATTAGTTTGGCACTTTGTACCCTTCACCCATTCCCATAAAAATGTCCACTGAAAATAATATTCCGATCAAAATTAAAAAATCTCTAAAATTCAGACGGTAATATGAAAATTAAAAGATAATCTTATAAATTCAAAAGTTTGCCTAGATATTACCAATAATTCATCCTAAATTTAGTACCTTTACTAGTAAAAGATTAATTCAATTTGGGAAGGCCATATTTGCTATCACTTTAAAAATACCTCATAACCTCTTGAAATAAGGTTGTCATTGAGTAATAATGATACGAACTTATATACGATAGCACATAGTTCAATAAAAAATCAACAAAAAGTAGCAAAAAATAAATATTTTATGGTCTATTCTTAATGTGAAAAGCCCCTTCGTCGTCATCATCTTCGTTTAATATTTTCATGATTGTTTATTATCTAACTTCAATAGTCAAGATTCTTTAATTTGTTATTAGAAATTAGGTGAAAAGTTGAAAAGATATTGAGGAATGCTCAAACCTTCAGGATGAGTTTCTTTGCCTTCAATTTTTTTCTCCAATTCTTTTATATTGTATATATCCTAATTTTTAGGAAGAAGTGGACGTTCAATTTGTTACTTTATTTATTTATTTTTATTTAAAATATCCAATTTTCCCTTTTAATTTTGGCCGAATTTTATTTCTAGTAGAACATTTCTATGGGAATAGGTAGAGGGTACAAAGTGGCAAGCTAATGTATTTTCAAGAGTGTAAAATGTCAAAATTTTAATTTCAGAATGTACGGTATCAATTAAGTATATTTAGAGGGTGTAATGTGCTAATTGCCCCATTACATACATATCAAAACTAATGCATGTTTGGAACTATTATGTTTGAACTTTAGCCCTAATGAATGTTGGAACTATGCAGGAAATTGCAGACCATGAGCCTACAAACTGTCAACTCAAACCCCCAACCCTTTTCTCAAAAAAATAAATAAAATAAAATAATGGTCACAAAATTTTAACAATTTGTTCCAAATGCTAAATTTCAACAAATTTTGAACTAAAATTGGTCAAAGTACTCAAGATCTTGTTTTTTGTTTTTTGTTTATTTTGAACTCTTAAGTGAATACATATATGAGCACACGTGTGGTTTGATATATGAATACAAATATGGTAACATGTATAGCAGAAATAAGTGGATTCATGATACGTTCCTTGCACCATCAAAAAAAAAAATGGCTAATGATACAATCAACCAATAAATTATAATTTAATTATTCTATCGATAGGTTTCATCCAGTCGACATAGCTAAGAATTTCGAATTTAAGTAATAATATTATTGAATCATCAAAACAACTTCAATATCTCTTTTTTTTGAATTCTATTCACAAAGTTTTTGTGAATACATATAACTTTCATTCTTCCATTTCTTGGCTCCAAACTGTTATTTCAATTCTTCCATCTCTTCTTGATATTTCATCTCTTTATTTAGTCAATTTACAGTCACAACCATACAAAAGGACTGTTGTTGGAAACCACACTCAGTAGTTGGGCAAATTGAATATATTTTTAATTGATATATAACTAATCAATATCTAATATCACATATGCATGCCTTTCTTTCATAACGTAAACCATTAAATTCAATTGGATTCAAGAATACAGAATAGAATATATATTAATGTAGACAACAATTTCACCCATTAAATATCTTAGGTTAATATCTTATAATAAAAAATAATATAAAACTTTATGTTGGAAATGGGCTTGATAAGATGATATTTTCAAGTGGTAATCTAGGATTGAACCATTTTGAATGGTAATCCATAGATAAAGCCCAAGAAAAATATTATCTATGTGTAAATAAAGCTGTGAAAAATATCCCACATCGGATATATTAGCCTTGACAATGCTAGTATTTATGTGGTTAAGTGTTGTTATAGTGTAAACTAAACAACTAAGTACCGCATATGGGCAAACCCCACACGCGCGCGCCGCCCGCCCGACCCGGCCCCGGCCCCAGCCCCAGCCCCGGCCGAGGGCGAGGGCACGGGCGTTTGGGCGAATTGTCTCAGGATTAATTTTTACTGAATTGCCCTTGGTGTAACGGTTTTATTCAAAAATCTGAATTTTGAATTCCGTTACCATAATTAACGCGGTTTGAAACCGCCAGACACGTTACCTGGTCAATAATTTTATGCTGGTTGTCTCCTCCCCCTATATAAAGCTGCCTCCTGGTTCCCTGCAAAACACACAAGATACACAGAAACACAACAAACGAAACAAGAAGAAATAGCAGGTATACTCTTTTAAGAAACTGCAGAGTGTTAAGAGGGTTTATAGAGTTTTTAGCTTTCGAGTGTGTTTTGAGGTGCATACACAACCTCTAGAGCTATTTAGCTTTCGAAGTGAGGTTCAATGTAGCAGTGCGGCTTGGAACGGACATCTGGACTGTCTTATCCTGGAAGAAGTATCGCAGGCCCATCGCACCGGTCAGTGGGGCGAATATTTCTTTAAGGCAAACCGGCTCAACTCGGTGATTCAGTCGTACCTTTTCAAATAAATATTGATAAGTCATCTATACTTTCTTGTTTATTTATTTGTTTACGGCATTGCTTAGTTTGCTTTTGGCTATAGTGTTTTAATTGTAAAACTGTTATTGTATTATATTTATATTATCGAATAAATCCACCCACGAGAATATCGAGTTTTAGATATTCTGCTCTATATTATTTTCTAACACTTTAAATACTAATCAATTTTAAAATAAAATTATATAATATCTTTTTTTTTTCTCCCACCTAATACCACCAACAATCACATAAAAACATGAAATAACAACACCAACTCCAATTAAAAATTTAAAATACAGATTTCAGCAAAAAGAAATTATTTGTTGCACAAGGAGCCCACTCTCGTTTTTTCTTCTTTTCGAGAATAATACACGTCTTTCTCAACTAAGTGGTATGGATTGCTACTATGAAAATATTATTTGTTTCACAATATCCTAAACAAATAAGAATCCTAGATAAAATAAATAAATCAAGTTATGTGATCTACTTTATAATTGATTAGCATATAGTCTTCTTTTTACCATTTTTTTGTTATTGTAGAGGATTAAAAATACATATTTTGTATATTATAGGTTCAATGTTGCAACCGCATATAAATTATAGGATTTAAAATATATTTTTTTCTTTAGTAAATGACTGCTAACAGGCGCACGTACATGTCGTGCCAATTCTGTCCATTATTGAACCAAAGTCCTCTTTTCGCCGCCAAACTTTATGAAATGAGACCCAAATTGCCTATTCCTTGAATCACATAACTAAATTTGCAACTATAGGTAAATTATGGAACAAAAAGTGTATTTTTCCCCCTCTTGCCCTAAACAATGATTCATGGTTGAAAAACGCCCGTCGCAAAAAGTGACCTCCACAATCCGCATAATCTTTTGAAAATTATTGTAGCTATTTAATAAGGGATTTATTTGAAATCTATGACTAAACAAAACATGGTAAAATCACAGCACGAAACGAAGGCAAAGGGTACATACTTAATCTTCTCCGTTATCCTCTTTCTGGTTTCTCTTTCTCCTCCTTTCTCCCGTTTCCTACGGTTTGGTGCTCTGCCCCCCTTCCATCTGATTCAAGGTAAAATCAATATCTGCAACCTGGAATATGCTTTGATCTTCTGTTGAAGGTATTGTTTTTTTCGCCGATTTCATCATAATTTTCGTCTATATACGCGGATGCATGTGCGTGTTTTATTCCGGGTTGGGGAAATCATCCTTAATTCATATTTGATTCGAATTTAGCTGAATTTTTGTTTGATTAGAACATAAAAAAGAAAAATCAGTTGAAATTTGGTTGATGATATCAAAAAGCACGAGCTTTTGAAATTTTTTGGTAATACCTAATAGCGGGTTCTCCAATTGCTGGTGCTTTAAATTAGTGCATAGTGACAAATATGAAGGTTTCGATGGAAAAGACTGATCTCTGCATAAGCAAAAGATTTGCATATATGCGTTTGCATAATTCTGTTGGTCGGTGTGCTTTGTGTGGGCACAGGAAGTGAAGAATAGCCCCCTTTTTTGTGTTCAAGATTTTGAATGTTTCTCTGGATAATCTGAAGCATTTGTATGAATAAACTATTTAGGCCCTGTTTAATTTGGTAAACATACATGCTAAATAGGAGTTCCCTAATGACGAAACTCTTCGATTTTGTCGAATGATGTGATTTGATTCTGCTTTTCTCAGGTCAATATTCTAATTGTTTTCAGGCGATATCATTTGCTGGCATTGAGATGTCTGTCAGCGCCACAATTGCTTGTCCAATTACGCCGCTAGCCATTGGTACGTGGATCTTTCTCTTGTATTAGCTTGCAATGGCTGAATACATATACGTTAATTAATGGTGAATATTCCATGTCTTGTTTGGGGTTTGTTCTTCTGTAATTTTGCTTCGGATAGAACTAGCTGATTTGAAGTTCAAGTATCAAAGTCACCACTATATTAAATTGTTGATACATGATGTGACCTTATTGTTTTTTGGCTTTGTGTTTGGACGTTGCTTCTATTTTCTGAGTTTTTAATCCTTTTGTAATAGTAATTTTCATATTGCACTAGGTGACTTAGTAACATTTAGTTGGTTTGGGCTGGATAAACTAATAAAGTTATATGCACAACCGCATACCATCGGTGCTGCTGTAGTAGGGCTGAAGGCTACACAACTAGCTCTTAGAACAGTAATCTCATTTAGCTGCTATTAGGCTGAAGTGTTTTTAATATCTGAAAGATGGCCATGTTTTTTGGTTTGTGGAGTTCCTTATGTGCCACAGCTAATAGCTTCTCGGGTCTTAGATCTTTTTGTACATAATCCACACTTTTCGCTCTTGGAATACTAAATGGATAAGTATGCAGCTGAATCTTCATATCACGGGGAGTGACTGTGCTAGGTCATTCTTAGTGTCACACTAATCATCAGGACCAGTTGTGCTTAACCAGCAAGGTCTATACTGGTAAAGGAACAAGAATTGTAATGTGCAACTGCATTATCCAAAGAGTAGTCCTGAACATGAGATTTCCTTCTCCATAGAGTATTTTGTGGATGTTGGACCATATTTCTTTGATTGCAAGAGATTCATTCCCATCCTTTCAAGAATCTCACTTGGGTCACATAGATTCATATTTGCATATGCATATTTAGATTTTTCTCCTCTAAATCTGTGGGTCTGGTTAATCCACTTGTTGGTCTATTGGTTACATGCTTTCATGTGTTTCCAGTAGATTTTTAACAATTTCTAGTAGCTTACTGTTCATATATTTCTGTTGCTTTCATCCTCATACAGTATTTAGTTCATGAGGACAATGAACTGAGAAATGAACTATCTGAGAGTGAAAATCATAATTCATCCAGTATCTCTTATCGTGTGGCTTTTGAGTTGTGATATCACAATTAGATTATTAATCTGTTGGAACGGTGATTTGGATCTTGTTTTAATTCCTGCAGCACTGGACCTTATATAAATTGAAATTTTTATTCACAGTTCGATTAGAAGATCAATGTCCGAACCTTAAGAAGAAAGTTTGGTCCAGTCCAGTTGGGCTGAAGCCCCTCCGCATGCAGTTTCAGCCCTATGAAAGAAGAAGCACAAGTCATGTTTTCCGGGTGAAGCATGCTTCTATAATATGTGCTGCTGCTCTGGTAATTTTACATTTTCTTATGATCGTTGTGCTCATAATCTTTTTTTTTTCCCGCACCTCAAAAGATGTAAAAGGGCATTTTGAAGTCGCTAACAAAGCATGTGAAACTTGCTGAAGTAACTTTTAACTCCCTAATATAGTGTGTAACTGCATCTTGAGTATCTTTTCTTCATCTTTTTATTCATCAGTTGCTTTTGAACTACGGCAAATAAAAGTGCCCATATTCTGATTAGCTGATTTTAACCGCAGAATGCGACATGTGCAGTAGAACAAACCCAAACAGTGACACGTCAGTCATCTACCATCACTGTTGCGCCTATCCAAGGTAATGATCTCATTTTCCATTGACTTGGTGGTATGTGTTCCCTACTGCAGCGTAGTGCTAAAAGTGTCAAGCCATGCTGAATATTAGAAAAGGCATGAATCTCGACCTCGGCTACTAGATATTCGGAAATCTAGTTATTTGGGGCCCAAGCTCGCTTTGGGAGTAAAACTAATAGCTTGTGCCTGATTAGTTTAGCTAGCATCATTTAAGCAGGCGCAAAAACCTCACAAACCTGTCTGATTCATTTGCCAGTCCTAACAAAATTTTTACCTTGTAAAGAACAATAAGATGCGTTATATGTTTTCATGTACTTTCTCATACAAGTGAATGAACAGAGTAAATATTTGTCAATTAGTTCTATTTCTCTGCCCCTCTGTTGGACACGAAGATAGGCGTCCCCAAGTATTTGAGACATTATTTTTTAAATTGGATTCCAGGAAAAGAAAAGTCTCCTGAGCTCGATGATGGTGGGACGGGATTTCCGCCACGTGATGATGGTGATGGGGGAGGCGGAGGCGGCGGTGGCGGCGGCCACTGGTCCGGTGGGTTCTTCTTTTTCGGCTTCCTTGCTTTCCTGGGCTTCCTTAAGGATCAGGAGAGTGAAGGACCTTACCGGGATGAAAGGAGAAGATGAGAGATTATATACGTTAGACATTTAGTTCATTTTGTCTCCTTTTTGTATACATTTAGTTCATTTTTGTCTCCTTTTTGTATCCTTTGGCTGCTTTATGACATCATCTAACAGAGATATGGTGTGATGAGGTGGCGTTTTTATACGTATATTTTGTCCAGAACCAAAGGGGAAAAACACAAAAGGCCGCACATATATGGCATATATAATCGCCCATTCTTTCAATAGTTGATGAATCAAGATACAGTGAACAATTGCAATAAAATGCCATTGTTTGGTGACAAGATAATATTCAATAAGGACTTCAAATTGTGGGCCTGTAAAATAGCACCCCATTTGCTGCAATAATCCTTTTCCCAGACAGCTAGTGGCGGTATGGCTCGTCGCTCATTGGTGCTCATTATTATCCCCATATGCTCCCAATGCTTATTGCGATACAAATATATTGCCAGGTGGCACACCACACACTTTAAGAACCTCCCCGATGGAATCTATACGAGGGTCACTGGTTCGTGCTACGGGCCCCAAACTAGCAAATACGAAATAAGGGTCATAGGCTAATGAGGTTTAATTCTACTGGTAAAGTTTAGGCTTTAAGATTAAAAAATTTTAGTTTTGATTCTCCGCCGCCTTGTTTAAATTTATATTTACTGTAATAATAGTTTTTATTGTGTTCCATAATAGTTTTGTAATTTGTTAATAATTGTATTAGTTGTCGATAGTAATTGATATTTGATAATGTAATTAATAATTGATCTACATATAATGATACTGTAGGTTTCAAGATTAAAAAATTTTGGGTTCGATTCTCCACCAACTCGTATGAATTTGTATTTTTAATTTAACAGTAGTTCTTATTCTGCTCCGTAATAATTTTGTTATTTGTTGATAATTGTATTAGTTGATGATAATAATTGATATTTGATATATACTTAATAATAATTGATCTACATGTAATAATAATATAGTCATTTCAAAAAATAATAAATATAAAGAGCACACAGTGCTCTCTCTCTCTCCCCCCTAACAGAGTACATACATTGAAATTTTCATCTAAACTAGCCAATACAAATTTTTATCTATTCATAATTGAAGTACCATATGCTCACTTTAAGAGAATTATTATAGCCTATAAGTACCTCATTTTCAATAATTTGAGGAAGAGAATTTGATCTTTGGATTTCTCAACTTTCTCTCTGTAATTATTACTCATTATTCTTTTCAATCAACTTTATTACTCGAATTGATATGATTGTCAGAGGGTCTATGTTGAGTAAATTTCCAGAAGCTCTTTAACGATTTATTCATATTGTATGCGAGATCCCACGTTTCTTGAAATATCCTAACTAGATTTAACATTGTTGGATGGACTTAAAATATTTACCACATCAATACTAAATTATCAAATACAATGAAAATATCACGGTCGTTAACTTACACAAACAATTCTCATTTGTAAAGTTGAGATCATAATATTCCAATGTCTTGATTTGACATGAGATTTTTATAATAGTTGGTTGTTATATTTTTGAGTTCATCATCAATCCTTAACCA
>JAOWBU010000126.1:0-50000 GCA_026212405.1 Petrea volubilis | reverse complement strand
AGGACTAAAGCTACGACTCCTGCCCATCAAACACCCAATAGATTACCAGATTTTGGAGAATAAGCATAAAAATGGAATGACATGAATGAAAGGGGATACAGACCTAGATTTACTTGGAAGATCATCCACTACATCAGGGCGCCTATCAGCACTTCTGTCAGATCCCATTCCCACTCCAATACCATTAGTTTGATGATCTCCATTTTCCCTTGGGAACTCACCCTCTTCCCTTTCAGACATGTCAGTTGCCTCCCCTTTCTTCCGATTGCCTTTTGCATTTTCTCGCTCTTCGGCAAGAGGAGATTGATTTCCTTCAGGGAGATTACACAACATAAAATCAAGAATGAAAACCATGGATTTCTCTTCCTTTTTTGTTTTAAGAGAAAGAGAATAAATGAAGATGATAGAAGTTTACCAGAGGGTTTATGCTTCCCATCCGAAGCAACCGCCACACCATCTTCAGAGCTACTTCCAGTTTTACTATCACTCTCGCTATCCGAAATGCTGCTCCTACAATATTTTCCACAAGACCAAAGTAAAAACAAAATAAACTGGAAATGGAAAGCCAACATATTGTCCCCAACTTGTAGCAACATATGGTCTTCCATTTAGAAAGCTTGTCTATAACAGAGGGGCATAATAGAAGATCAACGAATATCAAAGAGAATACAACCAGTAAGACAAAATACAATGATATGGCTGCTACCTTTTAGATTTACGTTTTGACTTTTTATCCCGCCTCCTGCGTCGCTTTTCATGTCGCCTATCCTTCCTTTTCCCTCGTCTATGTCTGTCCCTCTTAGATCTCTTCCTCTTCTTACGCCTGTCATAACTTGAAGAGCTAGTATCGCTTAGTGAAGAAGCGTATGAGTCAGAATCAGAATCCAATTCAGAAGAGTCCATATCAGTATCAGTTGAACTATCCGACTCAGACGTGTAATATCTTCTTCTTCTTTTCCTCCTTTTCTTGGAAGATTTCTTGTGCCTCCCCTTTCGTTTTACCTCATGATTATTTTCCTCCATTGCATCCTTCCCCAGTTTCAACTTATTCCCCTTCTTTTTATCTGTATAGGCCAGGATTTAATCCACGGGAATATATAAAAGCAGTATTAGTATGAAACCCCAGCTTAATAATGGGCAGATCTATGGAAAGACACCATTTCTAAGAAAAAAGCATATTAACAAAAAAAAAGAAATCATAAAAACTACAGATAGCCATCCCGTCATTGTTTTGGAAAGGAAAAGATTGCATATGACAAAGTCATGCAAATTTCAAATAATTTGATTTTCCTACCATCTGGAAGTTCTCCAGAATTCACAATTTTCACTGTCACAGCAGGTCTCCCCTCATCATCTCCAGCATCTTCAATCTTCTTCAAAACTTCATGCCCGTCCACAAGTTTACCAAAGACAACATTTTTCCTGTTTATCGATACACCAATCAATCCAGGGTGAAACAACTAGAGAACCTCAAGCATGTCAAGCAGATCAAACAATGTCGCTACACAATACATATCAACTTCCTACTTCTCAATCTTTTCCAATCTAGAGAGCTGTTCTCATTTTTAACATGTGCTACAGGAAAAAGTATTTGAAATATCCGCCTGCAATTGGATAGTGCTGGGAAGCTACAGAAAAATGTAGGAGGTGGGGAGAATGTGTGTGTGTGGGTTGGGGTGGTTGTGGTGGGGCTAATATGCTCAACCAGAGATGGAAAGAGCAACTGCAAAAATTTACAATTTAACTCAATAGACTAAATCAACCTGAGCCAAACAGAAATATTTGTGAAGCACAGGCTTTGGTGACTTCACTTGGAGAGATTCTTAGATTTTCAATTAAAATTTTAACAGGAAATAGGAAAAACTAATTCCATTTTGAAAGAATAAAGAACAAACCTATCAAGATGATGATCGGCCTTAAAGGTGACACTGAACAGAGAACCCCGTTCATCACGATCAGCAATTGCCATAGATAACAAACCAGGGGCATCATGTTTCAGTTTTGGATACTCATCTGAAAAACATTATCAACCTTATTAGCTACTCCTTTTTTTAGGATGGAAGGGGATACAGTACAAAAACCCCTACAAACAATTCACATGAAAATGATACATGCTAATCACAAGCCAAAAAGGCATCCATCAATTCCAAAAAACAAAACAAGATGATCTACAATGTGAAACCATACAATAAACATATATAACGGCACCAACCAAAAGTAGAGTGCAGGTATTGGTAACAACCCAAACCTATATGACAAATTCTTACTTTATTACATTTGCAGGGGCCACACAGACTCTGATAAAATAGCAGATAGTGCATCGCTGCACCATAAGTCACATTGTCCAACTTATTTTAGAAAAGATATACAGACAAGTGTATAAATGGCAGACACTGCATTTGAGCAATTCAGCAGTCAAAAGGTTAGACTGAAACTACTCATTAGAGAGCAATGTAAGAACAAGGCACCAAAGGTAAGTAGACTATCTTAACATGAAATAATAAGACCACCTCAAATGTTTAGTTGTCGCCTTATGTGCAGGAAGGGAAAGAAGGTCCAACATTACTCTTTCAATGCAAAGCAAGTCACATATGATCCAGTTGGAACTCTTTGGTGTTTAACACAATGCCAACATGCTACAGTTAATGGGTAGCATCAAGGGAATAGTGGACTAGATCATGAGGGGAGGTGTTTTGAAGGCTGGTTAAGCTGCTGAATTGTTAAGGACCACATAAATTGGCAATATGGTTGCCTGAATAAGATTCCAGATCACCACGACTTTAAAGAATATGGCTGACATACTACCATAAACTTCACATACTATCAGTTGAAAGGCCACTGAACAGCTTAACAATATTACCTTATATAGAGTTCCATGCTCAATCAAGTGGAATAATTCTAACCAACAATAATTGAACCATTCAAAAGAAATTGCTTTAGACCATAATGAAATGAAGATTAAATAATGCGCGCATCATATATCACAGCAGAGTATCAAGCAAGACTACATTTAGAATGTACAGGTACTTTGGCACCTGAGAGCCACACTGCACAAATTCATAATCATTTTGACCTCAAAATACAAGATCCAGAATTAAATTTCTTTGAATTCATTATTGAATTAGAGTCCCATAATTGGTTTGAGTTCTTACAGCTCAACAGCATGATGCAGGGGAGGTCAGAATGTCTTATTTTAGAAAACAATTTAATCGCAACTTACAAGTGATGAAGCAGGATAAAGTTAAAAAGGGGATCCAGCGATTTTGAAGTAACAAACATTGTCATTTAGCAATGATTTGAAAAGCAGATAAGCACATTAGAAAAAATTCAAAACAGAGGCCGACCAAGGCACTCTAAACATTTTGATTCCCTACCATAGCAAGAGAAAACAATTGTTCCAATATCATTTGGATTGAAGCTCCGAACGCAGCGAGAATAAGATCAAAATCAGCCTCAACCTTCACAGGCAATACAAAGGAAATCCGCTTGTTCTCAAGACAAGACAAAATTGAGAATAAAGAAACATATGAATGAGTCTCTGGTCTTGGGCAGTTGTTTTCTTTTTTCTTTTTTTGTTTTTCTTTTTTTTTCCCCTCTCGTTGAGTCAATTTTGATTTGAAGCTTCTAGATATACATGGATTTGTGCAGGTAGTTATCAGCGCTAACAACATGATAAACTGAACATATCATTAAGAAACCGAAAATACTAATAGTTTCTTACCTGGAAACTTTCCACCATATATACTTTCTCCATAGTTACCTGCCAAATTGAAGGCAAAATTAAACTAAGCACTCCAAAAGACAACACTCATATATTATAATATCAAGAGCCTCACACATACCATCCTGCCGAAGAAAGTCCCCACCCTGCAAAATAGTTAAAGGCTGTCAATCACTATTTTCCACAAATATAATGCATTCAGTGCTGTTTAGGGCAAGGTTCAGTTAATCTTAAGAAATGACAACTCAGTAAGTACAACCTCAAAACTATATCACAAGAAATGCAGGCGTGACGATCAACCCTGTCACAGGATAAACAAGGATATCTGACTAAAAAACAAAGACCACTTCTCGTTTGTGCTTAACCAATACAATGGCAATAGCATATTGATCATATCGTGCTCATAATATTGAGTATTCAATCTGTCAAAATGAAAAAGTACTGACATACCTGAGCCACATATCCTTTGATGATCCGATGGAGAAAGGTTCCTTTATAGTGTAGTGGCTTCGCAGTTTTGGGACTCACACCTTTTTCTCCTGAAGAAATAGGCAAAGCAAACATAAGGTGAAGAATAAACATATCACAACAAGGCCGAGAAATCAACTGGAGATTTCTCAAGAAAACTTATTAGCATGTCGAAAAGCTACAAAACCATAGCACTTTTCTATTTGCGATAGCATCAGTGTCCTACAAACCAAATCATAGCTTACCCATCAATCGGGAAAGAATTAAAGCTCCAGGATTCAGGAAAGAACAGAAACAGTTACTTGAAGTGAAGAAGAGAATTAAACCACATAAAATGGAAGTATAGGAGCCCGATATGTTGCAAAATGGAAAGAGAACCAAGTTACCAGTACAAAGCGCACGAAAATTTTCAGCGGTCTTGGGAGCAACATCAGTGAAGAGCTGCATTAAAGTAAAGAATGGTAAAGGGTCAGCTAGTTCTAGTTAGTCAAAATTCAGAAACATACTGAAATTGAAATTAAGCAGGCAAGTCCAAACAAGAAGAGTGATACAGTGGTATTTTATTTTTCCTTTTCTCAAAGTAACACATATTACCTCAAAAACCATCCTCTCAAAAGGATCTCCATCAATCGAGACATCCAAAAATACTAGCACTTTCTTCTTACTCATCTTCTCCATGCTCCAGATTCACCCTCAAACTAAATCAATAATGTACGCCGATGTCAATTACGAAATGCCAATGTGAATCATTGAAGACTTGAAGTCCAAAACCCAGCAGATTTACAAACAACTTCTGCAGTAATAACCAAGAAAACTCTCCTTCAACAACAAGTACACCAACAACAGCAATTTCACCATTATCAGATCTAAAAAGAGTGCAAAAATAAACTTCCACCTAAGATTCACGCTGTGCCAATTTAACATCAATGAATGAATTATCCTGAAAAAAGGGAAATGCCAAAAAGAAACCCGCACAAAACCCACCACACCAAAACAACGCAAATGCCCACACTAGCCGCAAAGCACAGTGCACTAATAAATCCTCAGACAAACAAGTAAACCGATACCGAAATGCAAATACATACTAAATTACAGCGAATAGCTAAAAATCAACACACACATCGGAAACCCTAAACCCTAACAATATATATCAACACATATATCTCCCCGCAAAACACGGATTACTTGAAAATTAACTTTACAATCCAAAATAACACCAGAAATCATAGTTGCAGATAAAAGCAATTACAGTGAATCCCCGGGCGTGAACTGAACAGGAAAGCACAAATGACAAATGATCAAACAATTACAGCCTCATAACAAGCAAATTTGAAGCAATAACACGGAGAATTGAAGAGATTATGTGCAGTGAGAACTAGGGTATTTCGAGAACCTTCGAAGCGGTGGTGGCAGCTGAAAGAGCTGCTCGTCTCCACAGAAACGTAGACGACGAAAGAGCAGAGCGTCTGTCGACTGTGTGTGCGTGTGTGTGTGTGATTGTTGGAGAGAAAAACCTAGACATAAAAAACGCTTCTATTTTTCTTTCTTTTTGTTATTATTATTTTATTTGTTTTTATGAATACTATGGAACACTACTACAGCGGTGGGATGTTAATTTACTTTTTTACCCCTGAACAGATAGCTTGAATAAAGAAGTCTTACTGTGTTTTTTTTGTTTAAAATACGCTCACACACTACTCACACAGTCATAATCGGTTCGTTGTTTGATATTGTTCGATAAAAGTGAATAGAATAGGGGACAAAATAAAAGTTTTTAAAACCTATATTTGGTGAGAAACCCCAAAAAAATTATTATAAGGAAGATTTTGTTTTAGATGGTGTCAGTGGTATTCTAAACTTATGAGGTATTGGGTTCGATTTCTATCAAATTGTGTCACCTACATTTTGCTTCATAGTAGTGTTTATTCTACTTTTATAGTAGTTTTGTTATTGATTGATAATTGTAATAGTCGATGATGTACTTGATAATGATTGATATTCATATAATGATCTTGTAATCGATTCTTTGGGTACAATCTAAAAAAAAATATATATATATGTATATGTATATATATAATTCTAAAAGTCTTGAATTTAATCAAGTAGGCATCCTATATCTGCATATGTGGATGGTTCCATTTAACTCCATTTTATCGTATATGAAATTAAAATACTTCATATTTATCCAAACGAACATGATATTTATCCAATATTTAAAATAAGATGGATTGGATTTTAATTCAAATAAAATAAAAAAAATTAAATTTTGAATTTTCAATATTTATCATTTACTTTAATTTTAAATAATTAAAACTATTTACCACTTACTATATAAACTTTTAAAATACTTACAGTACATGCCATATTTATACCAAAATTAATATCGAAATTGAAAGTATAATATTATTAACGGATTTTTCTGATATACTTATTCATAGATTTGTATCATACAAAAAAGTTAATATACTCTCTGCTAATTTTTCTAATAAAAATTTATGAAACTATCTATAAAAATATTTATTTTTCATGCATTGACATGGGCTAAATATTAATATTGTTAGAGTCTAATTTCATTAGATTTTGTTCGTTTAGTTTACATATGAAATCTCCTTTTTTTTTCTCGGTAGTTCTTATATGGGAAGAGGATGTCCAATGAATTATTACTGCATTCTATTATAGTGGAATTATTATTATTATTATTATTATTATTATTATTATTATTATTATTATTATTATTAAGAAGGCCATTTATAAAACATGGGCTTTAAATATACAAATTAAACAACTAAAATAGTATGTAAATCGAGTAAACTCTTTTTCGAAGCTGTACTCTTGAGAAGAACACAAGAAAATGTTATTGGCATTTATATAACAAGAAATTGTCAAATATACATATATATATATATATATATATATTATTGGCGATCAAATTTCGTCAAACTAAAAATTGACAAGTATAAATTAAATTTTCTATTTTTATATTTTGGAAATTTCTAAATTTAATTTCAATATTTAATAATTAATTTTATTTGATATTTTAATATTTATTCCAACGGCGAATGATAAGTCACAAAGTGTCAATATTGGGAAGCTTGGGAGGAGTTGGCACCTGCGTTTCGAGGAGACGAGCCCGCGGGTATATGGACGCCGCCTGCACCAGAGTAGGTGAAGCTCAACTTCGATGCTGCAATGTGCGCTGAGAAGCAAATTAAAGATTTGGACTCGGGTTGGTTCTAAGGGATGCAAGGGGTGAGCTATGTGGGGCGAGAGCTGGTTGCGATTTTGGAGAGATTGAACCGCTGGAGATGGAATGCAAAGCACTAGTTTTAGGACTGCGATGGCTTCATAGTCGGCAAGTGCGAAACGCTCACGTTGAAGGGGACAGCTTACAAATCTTCCAATTTCTTGATCACCTGGAGCGGAGTATTTCCAGAGTTAAAAACCTACTGGATGAGGCCCGTGAGGTTGCAGAACAACTTGGGGATATTCGGTTATCTCACGTCCGGCGTTGGGCATACAAGGTTGCTTACGAGCTTGCTAGGTTTTCCACTAGTAACTTACTTGATATTGATAGTTGGGGCCAGATCGCCCCTAAATGTATCCAACCTGCTTTGTGTCATGATAAGTTACTTTCCCAGTGGCGATTCACACATGAGAGGTTCTCATCAAAAAAATATGGAGTATCCCGGCCAATCGAATTAAGTCATACAGCCCAAAAGTCCAAAATCAATCAAACGGTGACAAGTAGCGCATTTGATCACATGAACCAATCAAATCATGATATGGAAATAATATTTCTATCTTTAAAAAATAATATATATTAAATATATAAATATCAAAAAAATCGTTAGCCATCCAAAGACCCTGTGTGGATGCGTACAAAAGGGAGTCATTTGGAGCTCAAAAGGCCATCAAGTCTTTAAGAGCCGGAAAAGTGAAGAAGATCCCGAAGTTTTCTTAAGTCAAGCTCACAAAGATTCGTGAAAATCCAGATGAAATTCCCGGTATTCTTCGCAAAACTCATCAAATCAAGGCATTCAATTCGTGATCAACGCATTAGTCCCGCATTTTGGCATTTTTCCGAAGTTAAATCCATAGTGATTAAGGCGACGTTCGAGACATTTTTCACAAAAAACATCAAGATAAGGTATATGATCTACAATCAAAGTGTCAAACGGGCAAATCGGCATTTTTCCGCAAGCTAAATTCAAGTCAAATCCACGGCGTTCTTCGCAACATTCATCAAAATTCTCGGTGTTTTATTCATAAGCAAGCTATTTACCCTACGAATCACGTTATTAGAGAATCAAGTCAAATTTAGAGAAAATAATTAGGGGATTAATGTTTTAGGATATTATTCTCCATTGGATTATACTCTTTTCCATAAATTTCAAATATTGGTCATATATTTTTTTTGTTTTGTAATTTATATTTACAGACTTGAAATTTTGTGTGAATATATATATATATATATAAATATAATTTAACTGCACTCAAGTACACAGCACTAAGCTTCCATTTTATTCTCTCACTTGAGGATTACATGTTCATAAGTGACAAGCTCTCTCAACTTAGGACAAATCCAAAGCTGTACTTTATCTTAGGGCATAGAATTTTTCAGAAAATGAAATATTATAAAATGATCAAAAGCAAAGAAAAAGAAGCATGGCTCTTTCTTTTTTCTTGCTCGTAACATGTTAGAACGCCCTCAATTTCATCAAACGTAAGATCACATACTAAATCATGTTCGAATAAACTAGGTTCGAATAATAATTTTTCATCATGTACGATCATGTCATCTCGACCTGACCCTTACCCTTAGGCGATCCGATCTCAACATCGTTATAAGTCGAGAACCGTGAGTTCTCATTCCGGTCACCCTGGCCCCAGATGGAGTATGCCTCCTCCCCATGCGCGGCCTCATCCCCCACCTCCATATCCTCCTCAGTCATCCTCAGGGGCACGATGAGCTTCACGACGAGACAAACCAGGCTCGTCATGACGATGTTGAGACTAATGACAAACACCACACCGATGAGCTGGAGGCCAATTTGTCTGAACCCGCGATGGAAGTCCCCCATCTGGAAGCCATAGAAGAGGCCGACATAGTCACCATACTTCCCGTAGAACAAGTTGCACAGCTTCGGGTTGGCGAAGAGGCCAGTGAGGATGCCGCCCAGGCTCCCGGCCACCGCATGGGTGTGGAAGACCGCCATCGTGTCGTCGATTTTCTGGAGCATCTCGGACTTCTTGTGCACAACCATCATGGTGAACCATGGGATCGAGCCTGAGCAGATGCCCATTATGATGGCTGCCCACCCATGCACAACTCCTGCAATCAAGAAAATGATGTGCATTTGTAAAATTTATATACATCCCTTGTGGCACATTGGAAAAATAAGAATGTGTATGTAATCTTATAAAATATTTGTGTATAACATTTTCTTCAATGTGCAACTTAAAATTCATCTAATGTGGCTTAGCTATAGTTGATTTCATAAGTGTATGTTTGTTTTTTTTTTTTAAATACATGTTCAATAAAAAAATTGTAAAATTAATTTGGACAATGCTGGTGATTTCTAATTGATCCGTAAACAAAACTATTGCATAGAAACAAGGCTAAATCAAAGTTGATTGTCATGAGAACGTTACATATCCTATATATGTCACATTAAATTCCAAATTTTTTTCTTAACAATTCTTGAAAGAAGTCTTCAAAATTGTTATTTGCAGAGTTATCACGTCACAAAAGTCAATTGATATTGAATCCGTTAGCAAATCTACAACAAGAGACATTATAACTATAAAAAAAAAAATTGTTAACACTTTTGAGTCAATATCAAAGTCATGCATATTGGGGACAGACATGTAGTTTGGTGGTAAGTTTCTACACCCGCAAACGGGCTTGAGTCCTGTGGAGGATAGTTGGGCGACCCAACAATGATCACTTTTTTTTGAAAAAATAAGCTGAAAAAAATAAATCAAAGGCATGCATATTAAAGGTTCTATAATTTACTATTATACCAATCAATGCACTTCTCATGAATTACTGTAACATTTAGCGAGCGTAACATAAGATGTTACGCAAAAATGTAGCATAAGATCCAAATTGCTATAAGAGGCTTGCAAAAATTTACCTGCGGCAGGAGTGATGCAGACGAGGCCGGTGATCATGCCTTGAACGGCGCCGATCACGGAGGCCTTGCCGAAGAAAAGTAAGTCGAGTATGAGCCATGTTAGCAAACTAGTAGCAGCACACACATGAGTGTTGATGACAGCCAAGGATGCATCAATGCTGGCAGCATAAGGGTCTCCTCCGTTGAACCCTGTCCAACCCATCCATAGCAGCCCGGCCCCGGCCAACATAAGTAGGATGTTGTTCGGAGGAAACCTCTCCCGGTCCTTCGTCAGACGAGGCCCGACCTGGAAACAATGCATACCTCCCTTGTAACTTATTTTGTCTGGAACTTGCCCCGAATTCAGCGAAATTCGATGGTATCATCGCTAAATTTTTTAATAAAATTTTGAAATTTTTCGTTGCACGTATTGATTACGTTGTCCATATGAATTTATTGTATTTTGTTTTTTATTGAAACTTTTACCTTTTTAGTATAACCAAATTATCTCTAAATATTGTCTGCTTGGATCATGGATTTAGATCCGGAAAATTGAAAGGAAAATGAAAAATGGAGTATAGATTGCAATCGTTTGGAAGTGAGAAGAAAAAAATTAAAAAGCTATCTTTCTCCATTTCCTTTACAGAAACCCAAGGACCAAAAAACAACGTAAAAAAATAATAATAGAGATAAGAGATCCAAAGAAGAAGGATGATGGGTTTTTGAGCAAGAAATTACATATTATATAGGTTGAAGAGCATTTTTGTTCTTCAGAAAAAATATGTTCGAAAATTTTTAAAATTTTGATATATCTTCTGAAAATTACATATTATACATTTTCAGAAAATCTGTTAGCTTTGATCAAATTTTAATAGTTAAAATAAGCTTTAACTTTATTTTAAAATCAAAACATAAAATCTATATAATTACTCATATAAACAGAAAAATTTTTGTTCGGATTTAGGTTTAGTCGAACCCAACAAGATTAATTTAGTCGAATCCAACAAACTCTCATGACAAGTATATTGCAATGATCGGTTATATACTACACCTAAAATTTAAAACAAGCACGTTGTAGTGTCACTACAGGATTAAGACTAGATCGATGGAGCGGGTCTTGAGTAAAATTTATATATATATATATATATATATATATGTATATATATATATGCATACACTAAACACTGAAATTAAGATCCCTTACCCAATACGCCGCCGTGAAACCGGCCACGCCGGAGGACAAATGGATGACGTACCCGCCGGAGTAATCGATAATCCCCCACACCGAGAGCCACCCCTTCGTCGACCAGATCGTGTACGCCCCGAACGTGTACGAGAACGTCAGCCAAAGCGGCACGAACAGCATCCAGGCGTAGAAATTCATCCGGCCCAGCACGGCCCCGGCGATGAGTATCAGCGTGATCGCGGCGAACACGAACTGGAAATACACCATGGTCGCGTTGGGGAACTTGCCGAGGAACGCGGGCTCGAGGAGGTAGTGCTGGGACAGGGCGACATTGATCTTGCCCCAGACGGGGACAAGCTCAGACCCGAACGAGAGGCGGTAGCCCCAGCACACCCAGCACACAAGCACGCACGCGAAGGCGTAGAGGGCCATGAACGCCGAGTTCACGGCCCACTTCTTCTTGACCGCCCCGCCGTACAGGATGATCAGGCCGGGGACACTCTGGAGGCCGACGAGTGTGGCGGCCGTCAGCTGCCACGCGTTGTCGCCCTTGTTCATCCACGCCGGGTTCGCCTCGTCCGGGATCAGGTTCGCCGGGAGGGCGAACGGTGGCGGGGAGGACATATTGTTGCTAATGTTAAAAACTTAAAAAGGAAAGAACGAACACACACGCAGTGAAGAGGAAATGTATATATGGTTTGAATATGTGAGTTATATAAGGTGGGGTTTTTGAAAAATCGATTCCCAAGATGAGCTGTCTCTGTTTGATAGTATCTTTTTCGTCGTATAATCTGTTTCTTTTATAGAAGATAACTTTTTCTTGTTAATTTCAAATTTGGTTAGATGGAAGAAACAGGGAATTTCATTGATCATCTCGCTGTGTTTCTGTCGGAAAATGCCGACGGGTTTTACAATGGCTGACGACTTGATCAAGGGAGCGTTAAGGGCTTCTCAACCCCCCCCCCCCCCCCAACACATCTTTCGTAACACTTTTCTTATAATATATATATATATTTTTTCGTTTCATGAAATTTTAGATCTAACTCAATTAATTAGCTGAATCATTGTTAATTTCGTGATGAGCATTTTATACTTGTCAAGTAATGGTGTAAAAGAATCGAGTCGAGCCAAATAAAATACTGTTCAAACTTTGTTTGAATTCTTTATCGAGCTTGAAATTTTATTTGAACATTGTTTGATTGTTAGTTGAGCTGAGCTCAAACGAGCTTTAATCGAGCCAAACTCAAGCCGAGTTTGATTAATTTGGCATTTTTATACATATATTACCATATTTTAATTAACGAGTCAAGCTTCAAATTTTATGAAACGAAGAATGTGTTTAATCTTGGTTTGTTAAGCTTAACGAACCAAGCTCAAGCAATATTTTTGTGATCGATCTCAAATTGAGTATCGAGTAGCTTGATTCTTTTTTTGGCCTTATTGCTATGTGTATAATTTAAAAAGAGTGATCAATCACTTAACAAGTACAATAAACTTGTCATATGATTTATTAAATTCAGCCAAATCAAATTAAAATAAAAATGTTTCGTTTCTTAAACTCACCTATATGTATATTGGTGAGCGATTTAAAATAAAAAATAATATACATGTGTGTGTGCGCGCAAGAGAAACAGAGAGAGAAAAGGGAAAAAAGAACTATAGATTCTTTTTTTTAATTTTAACTGTTTATCAATATCTCAAAGTGTTACATGGAAAATGTTACAAAATTAGTTCAGAGCATAAGATTGAAGTTGGACCTTTACAGTTGTACCGTCGATGTCGGCTCGCATTGTAATCTTGCGGCTAAAATTGTTTAATTATTTGTGCTTCAATTGAAGTAAACGACTTTTGATAGTATGAATAGTAATTTTATGTGTCAAATCATTTGTATGTCAATTTGCAAATTTATCCAAATGACTTATATTTGAGTTTAACTTCAAAAAAAAAAAAAAAAAAAACCAAAAACAGGCTTGAGAAAGCGATCTCTTGAATTAAATGCATATCTGTGCGCCTCCCCCCCCCCGCCCCCCCCCCCCCCACCCCCACAAAAAAAGAATTAAATAAATATATTCCTTTTTCTTGGTATCATATTTACATATCAATGAATAACAGCTAAAAAAATATTTTTTTTTGTTTAATTTTAGAACAAGAATAAATATAAATGCAACAAAATATGCATATAGCCAATAATTAGATCATGTTCAATTTGTTTGATAAGTTAAGATGTGCTAACGTATTTGAACTAATCAAGTACTAGAATTTCAATCCACAAGCCCAGCAACTTGTAAAAGAGGCTGAATGACAATTCAATTTTCAAAAAGTGTGATTTAAGAATCCATTTTTTGGTTTTTTTTGAAAAGGGGAACATACAAAGTATAACTCTGTCTAGTAAGGAATTTTACAAGTAAGATTATTTTGAGAAAAAAGTTTCATCATTGTTGAAAATGTAGAATTCGTAAATTATTTTGAAATATCGTAAGATGGCGGTGATCGGCTCATAATATTTGGTTTATTGATGAGTAAAACTTAATTTACAAGTGTGTTGGTGGGTGATGGGATTAAATCTTGATTGAGATATCTAGTCCTAGGTGGAGCATTGACTTGACTGAATGCTGGTAGGCTATTCAATTTGTTATGATGAAACATACGCGCGTTTAGTTAAAAGTGTTTCCAACAAATACCATATGATGCTTAAGTCAGAAGATTGTATAAGGAATATGAGTGAATACTCACGCAGAGTTTCAGTATGAGAGTGAATAGCTACCTTGATGGCGAATTTTCTCAAGGTATTTATAGGTGAAGATTGACCCCACTCAGTTGGAGGATTAGGGTTGAAGTGGAGGCTATGAGAGTCTAGGGTATGATGGTCCTTTGCACTAAGAAGTCGGTGCGACACTGCAACTGAGGCAAAGTTTTTTTTTTTTTTTGTAGGGAATCATTGTGTGTATTATAAGAAGTAGTGCCAATAGTACATGGCATACCATTTGCTCGACTTGGTCTCCTCTACACTATAGGTCAGAGAAACGTCTGAAGTTCATTCTCGAGGCATGGGGTCTCCTCAAGGTAGGACTCCTCATTGACCTTAGGTGTCTTATTGAGGATGTGGTTGTTCATATGGCCAGTTGCAACAAAATGCGGCTCTTGTAATACATGCGGTTGCTTTCGATCGGTTCACGTGGATAATTCCAAGGCATACCATATTAATGGGGTTGCGGTGACCAAGTTAGGTTGAGTCCTAATGAACTTTGGCGAAATGAACGTAACATTCCGTGATGGTTAGATTATCTTAAATAGGGAAGTTATGTGTATTCTTCCTACTTGACGCTTTTATCTAACATATATATATCTATATATAAATATTGAGAAATATATATCGATATAATAAATATATAATTATCCAAAATAGCCAATATTAGCTTGGCGTATCATAACATTGGTATATTACAAACCCTCCAACTAAATATAATTGGTTAATAATTAATCAATCCAAACAATTCCTTTTCTTCTTTTATAACAATTCGGGCCTTTATCATTTCAAGTTACATAAACATGGGCTCAATCAAGTTGACCCACATCCTAGGCCCTTAACTACCCGACAAAACCTTTTGAACTAAAAACGTGGTTTCACTACACACGACGACTTTCAGACGAACAACTACGCAGTCGAATCTGCTCAAAATCCAACTGAAAAAAATACCGTAGAATATCGCTGAACCCCATAAGCCGCTGCAAACAAAAATGGAGGGTTTAAGGAAAGAAGAGGGGCAGCCATGGCGGGTCCTCGAATTCTACAGCGGCATTGGTGGCATGGTAACATTGTTCCAAGGATTTTTTATTTTATTTTTTTAATTTCTTCTTCCAATTCATTTTTATGTATGCTTGTAATTTTTGTATATACGCAATAATTTTGACGTTTGTGTGTGTGTCTGTGTGTGAAGAGATATTCCTTGATGAAGGCAGGAGTGGATGCGGTGGTGGTGGAAGCATTCGACATTAACAACGTCGCGAATGATGTTTATGAGCACAATTTTGGCCATCGTCCCCACCAGGTAGTATTCTTCTGATTTGCTATTTTTGTTTGTTAATTCATCTAGTTCGTCAGGGTTTATATGAATTGTTGTGGGAAAAGAGGTTTGAAGTTTCGATTCGGGAGTGATTTTGCAAATTTCCTCTTCTTGGTGATCATGATTTGCAATGTCATTCGGAGTAAATTGGAAATTGGTGTAGTTGTAAGATGGCCAAGGGTGTTAATTAATCGTCATAAACTGTTATGTGGAAGGAAGGCACGGTTAGGGGGTCCAAATGAGATCAGCTTTTGAAAATTTAAACACAAGCTTAGGATTCAATTTGCAATATGAGGCTTGATATCAGCTGGGATCCTTATCTGAGCTTGAGCTCTTCATAGCAATTTATATTGTGGTTTAAAATATCATGAATCTCTTAAAGCATTAAAATAATGTGTAATTTACATTTTATCAGCTGACATGCAAGGTCTCAAAGTATGTAATTTGGAGTTGAGTTTGAGTTGAGTCCTGCTCCAACCAAAACTGCTGGCTTGACTTGTCCTGCACCCGTAAGGGCATTGGTTAAAAATGACAATCGCTGCTAATGTGATATCAATTCTCGCTAATCTTCTAATTGGTGTATTTAAATTTGTTTTGGTGAAATAGGGCAACATTCAGACCTTGACTGCTGTTGACCTCGACAGCTATGAGGCGGATGCCTGGCTTTTGTCTCCTCCTTGCCAACCTTACACGCGACAAGGTGATTGGTTACTTTCCCTCCTTTGTTGTTTTTCTTCATTTGCAGTTTATATGTTTACTTGTTTGAATTAGTTGTTTTCTAGTAAATCGGCGACAGCTTCTTAAAATTCCTTTTATTAAGGCCTGCAGAAGGGTTCCAGTGATGCTAGAGCTTCTTCTTTTCTGAAGATTCTTGAACTTATACCACAACTTTCACGGCCCCCTCTCATGCTATTTGTTGAGAATGTTGTTGGATTTGAGGTTTGTCGTCGCTATATGCCTTTCTTTGTTGGGAAAAAGATTGTATCATCAATTTTGCTAAATCTCAAGCTTTAAGAATGAGTTTGGTTCAACCTAGAATCACTTTTAACAAAACGTGCTATTTGAATTCTGGAATATATATTCAAGAAGGTTCCATTATCTTTGAATAATATGTGATTGGAATTTCTGTCAAATCAAAAGATCTAATATTATAGGAAAAAGGGTGGGCGGGATCAGATTAAGCTAATTATAAGTTATGAATGTTGTACCTTTCCTCTAACCATTTTGCCTTTGTGCTGTTGTTTGTTGCAGACATCGGATACCCATAAGAAAATGGTTACAATGTTGCGAGAAAATGAATTTGACACCCAAGAATTCATTCTCAGTCCTTTGCAGTTTGGCGTGCCGTATTCTCGACCTCGTTATTTTTGTCTGGTCTCTCTCTCTCTCTCTCTCCATGCACACACAGTGCCTGTTCATCCATTTTTCTTGAATGTTAATATTTCTTTGTGTGCATCGTGTCCATCTCTCTGCTTATATATCTATTTATCTTGTTTTTTGAGTGGATTCTGGTGATAAAATGAGGCTTTCAGTCGCACTAAATTTATTTAGGAATCTTTCCTTTGTGACCGATATTGATTGTATTTTTCAAACATTAGGTCTGGTTAGTTGATAAATATTTTTCATGGATTACATGGTATGATCAATAGACTAAAATTGTACAAATATTATGCTTAGGCATCAAGATACATTGCAACTTTATCAATTATGATATTGGTGGAATATGTCGGAAAATTTCAGTCACCCGTGTTACATATGCCATTGGTTGCCTTATGTATCGAGTTGGTATTTTGTACATGTTTTAAAATTGTAGACCATAAGATTGATTTTAGGGTTACCAATATGGGAATATTCTACATTTGCAACGTAACCAATTTTCATGAAGTTGTAAGTCCTTGGAAATGATGATTTGTATCATTATTTTTTGCTGCTGAAGTTCTTGTTTACAAATCTAATAAGCTAATGTTTTTTTGGCTAGCCTCGTGATTTACTAAATGAGATAACTTCTGCTTGCTTCAACAATTATTTGATGGAGATTTGGGATAGATATTTATCAAAATTATCAATTCTTATGCTCGATGAAACTGCAGGCAAAGCGGAAGCCTCTACCTTTCCAAAATGAACAATTCAATAACGAACTTCTTTGGGCTCCAGGACCTATACTTGGGAATGAGGAAAGCATGGTGACCAGTGAAGAAGCAGAATCACGCGCATATTGGAACAAATTACTTGAAACTTGCAGGCCTACAAAAGATTTTTTGGATTTGAAGAATTCAGAAATTTTAAAGGATTCTGAAGAAGAAAATGGATCCTTCAATCTTTTGAATGAGTACCTAGTTCCATCTAGCCTCATAGAAAGATGGGGCAGCGCTATGGGTATCCTTATCGATTGCCTGTCTTGATACATTCTGTCCCATTTAACTATATATTAATTCCGTTGCTCCTTTACGCCTTGAAACAATTCCTTGATAGATTGTAGATATTGTTTTCCCTGAATCAAGGCGCTGCTGTTGCTTTACAAAAAGTTACTTTCGATATGTGAAGGGCACAGGTTCTCTTTTGGCAACTGTCCCGGTAAGTCTGCATCAGAACCTTATCAAATTCTATAATAGACTTGAGGAGTTCATGTTCACTCTTGCTTCAGTCTCCATTGACCTGTCCCCCGGTTTTCTGACAGCTACTTTCCTGTCATTGTTTATTAGTGCTTATAAACTGTCTTCTACGTGTTCTTGACATTGCATAGTTTCAATTGTCTTTATATAGTTCCTGCAGTGATTCTAGAGCTTGAAAACATTATTCTGGAAATGATTTTTGTGGTTGATTTTTTCCCATGCACATATATTCGTTCTGTTAAATTTTGCATGGCAAGCATGGATTTATATGTACTTGCATATGATAAGAACTTGTAAAATTCACAACAGAACTGAATCGAAACCTATTATGCAGGGTAAGATGAAAGATGAGATGGCTTCACTGCAGGAGCTTCACCTGAGATACTTCACGCCCAGGGAGGTATGCACGATATTGTTATTTCTCTGATATTAGTTTACTTACTGGGGTTGTAGGATGGTATCATCGCCTTAATTATTGTTTTCTAACGTGTGTACTCTTCGACACAATTTGTTAGGTTGCCAATTTGCACTCTTTCCCAGAGGACTTCCAATTTCCTCAACATGTTAGCCTCCGGCAACGGTATGTCGTGTCTTTTCTATTTGTTCCTGCTTGATGTAATGTGGGGGAAAGCTGGAATCTTAAAAGGGGCTAATTCTCATTGATTATAGCCAATCGTGAACGGCACGTAGTTTTCATAGACCTGAAACGAACTGCAGTAGTAAATTTATGGTCATAATGTCGTTGCATCTATGCAGTTACGCTTTGCTGGGAAACAGTTTGAGCGTTGGAGTGGTGGCGCCGCTATTTCGCTATCTATTTGGTCATCAATTGTTATAAAGTTATTGCGATCTCTAGATATACAGATTCATATGGATATATCATACAACACTCGTCATAATCCACTGGGGGGCCGAATCGAACAATCACAGCTTCACTATGGAAATTTGATGTGATTTTATAAGTTTACGAATCCATTTAGTTTCATCCCATGTTGAACGTTCAGCTAATAGGGCTGTAACTTGCTGAGTTCTTGTGGTGTGCTATTTCTCGAGAATGTTTTAGTATGGGATTGTAATTTTGCTACTTCAAGAAAATGTTATGTCTGTTGTTCTGTCATAGTTTACTCTCATGATTGAATTTTATGCCCTTCAGTAGTATTATTCAAGTCCGAATAATACTTAAAAATGAAAATTTTTACTCGGACTTGGTTTGCCTGAATCCAACAAATTACACGGCAAATGTATTGAACTTGCTAACTGATTGGTCATTTTCTTTACATTATCGATTATTAACAGAGTAAGTGTAATACACTCGTTATATGATTACGGATCAGTTTGGACGGATTTAAAAAAAAGCGCTTCTCAAAGTAGTAGAATTCTTTTTTAAGCTAAATAGTTTTGAGTTTGGATACAATAATTAAAAATATTTTAAAAAATATTTTTATTTGAAGTTATTTTATGATAGCTTCTAAAGAAGCTTTTTTATTTTCAAAAAATAAATGGCTCTTATCTAAAAAAGTGCATTGAAATAGGCTCTAATACTAATTTAATTGAGTCGGCCTGAGCTAGAATTTTCTAATTTAGGTTTTATTTAATTTCTAAATGTGGTATGTAGTATTAGTTAAATGAAAGAGTTGAGTCAACTACTATGTAACTATAACTTTGTTACAAATTTAGTAATTCTTAAACCTCTTTGCATGCTGTTATGGATTCAACTCTGACGACTGGGGGAAAAGAACATTTGACTTTAACAGGAAATCATAATTACAAAACGAAATGTTCAATTGATTTGGAACAAAATCCACTCTTGTCAGAAAAGAACCGCCACTAATCTCGATTTTAGTCAGAAAATTCGTTCTGAATCTACTTTTTAACGTGATAAGTTCTATAATATACATACATTCTGTCACGCATTGGAAATTTTTATCCTGAGTTTAATTTGGTCCAACTCGATAAATGACATAGTAGGTCTATTTTATTTATTAAATATTTGGTCACTCTTCATAAATTATCGATAATTCATATGGTAAGTGTAAAACACGTGTCGTGTGATTAATACTGATTTGGCTGAATCAATTCTGGTTTAGAATTTCCCGTCAAGCAATGTGTTGGACATGATAATCCTCCGATACTCTCCCGACACGTGTCAAATGCTCCATATGGATAACTTATAGATTAAATAAATTCAATTATTCTGATGGTATGTCGAATGTAATATTAAAAATATGTGCGACATTGTTAGATATGTAGAGTTTTTCTCCACAAATTTTTGTAAGTATTCCAACAATAAAAATATAATCAAGAAGAAAAAATTTCCTAAAGCTATTTGGAAAATTTTGTTGTTTCGTCCAGTATTTTGTGTTTTTTATTATATTCTTTGTGAAAATTGAAAGTTTCTTTTATATTTAAAATAGATAGTTCATAAGTATTGCCGTATTCATGTCGGATTGTGTTTGTGTTTGCGTCGCGCATCTGTATCGTATTATTGTATCCGTGTCCGTAAAATACTTTGTGCAAAAGTCACAAAAGTTTCAAAATTCCTTTTTATTATTTTCTTTTTCTTTTTATGATTTTGCATAATCCAGAATTTACGACGGCCGAATAATTAAATAAAAAGAGCCAGGGACCAAAAACATCGAATTAAAAGGACCAATAGGCATCAATAAGTGAGGTTACTGGGGCCCAAAAGTAGGATGCCCGGAGATTACCTTCCTCCTACTTTGGAGAAATTACAAAATTTCCCCTCTTATTTGACAAATTACCATTACCCTCCCTGAATTTCGTAACCATCGCATAAAAAGAATTAAAAGGTGACGGTGTTAAAGTTTCGCCGTTAGCTTTTAAATACACCCTTCATTGTGTGATCGATTTTAGGGGGAAAAAAAGCAATAGGAAGTAAGAAAATTAGACGGCGGTGGCACATGAACGACAATTAATAACTAATTGGTAGTTTATGTGAAATTAAATTCACGTGTAGTTTTTTTTCCCCTTAATTAAATTTACAAGTTAAGAGAATATATGTTTTAACCGATTAAAAACATTTTTAGTAAGGTTATTATGATCATTTACTTCACTCTTATCAGGATTTTCATTTATTAAGGAGTCTAATGGTGATTCGTTAATAATGAATCATTTTTGTTATTTCACCAAAATTTAAATGAGGCGGATGCAATTTATCTTATCTCTATATTATACATAGTAACATATACATGCATAATATATATAATGATGATTTGTTCTGTGCCATTTAAGTTAATACACACTCCATTCTATTGCGAATTATATGATATGATATACTGTAATGATTTTTTTTATAATCGAATTGGACATATGACCAATCAAACAAAATTGCATCAAAACCCAAAAAAAGCTTAAAGTAAAACACTCGTGAGAATTGACAAAAGGAATTCCAACTCGATCTGATGAGATGACAATATAATATATATTTTTTTTCCTATTTTCCTCTCCTTTCATCATATATTCTTTTATTTTTGATGATTTTAATTTTTCATTTTATTCTTTTTATTCATCAAATCGTGTTGTATTTTTGGGTATTAGTCATTCGGTTTCGACTCGCTGACCCATTTTTTGCTTTTATTATTATTATTACACATTCAAAGAAGGGCGTGCATCACACGACAACAAGAAGCGCGTGAGGATCAATATTCTTTCCATCTCTAACGCAAATTAGGTAGTCTCCAAAGGGGGTGCATTGCGCACCCCCTACTTTTTTCTGGTGTTGATTGAGTTTGAAAACCAATTTTTTCATAATTCCCATTTTGCCCTCCATTCGGATATATATTATAAATTTTAATTATATTTATTTTTAACCCCCAAAGTTTTTATTTTATTTTTCCCCCCTAGAAGAAACAAACCCTAGACCATTAAAACTGAGAAATCAAAATCTGTTTTTCAGAGAGAATCAGAGATCAAAATCATCTAATTGCGACTGCTGTGGTTGTGTATTCTCCTCCAATTTGAAGAAAAGGTTAGTGATTTTGTCTGTTTTAGGGTTTCAATTTTTCGGTACTGTAACTCCATTAATTAATCTAAGTCTAGCTGTTAAATTTTGGGGATTTTCTGAAATTTCTTGTTTTTCGTAACTGTTCGTTCTAATTTTTGTGTTATTTTGTTGAAATTTTATTTTTTATTTTGATGTTTTGGGCAGACTTGCTGTTTTTTTTTTTTTTTGATGTTCTGTGTTGTTGTTATTATTATTTTTTTGTTGAATTTTGTTGAAGAATACTGATGTCTTGGAAATTCACGAAGGTGACTCATTTTGGGAATCGAAGTGATAACTAATATTTTAATTTGATTGTTTTTAGTAAATCAATGTTTTTTAGAAATTTAATTGGAAGCTAAACTTTCAGAAAGAGGATATATGATATGAACTGATCCTTTTAAGAGTTTTTGATTTAACCCCGGAATATAGAACATTGGGGTTTTTGAAATAAAGCTTTTTTTTTTTTTTTTTGGTGGTGAAGAGGGCAGCTTATTGCCTGAATAGCATCTTTTCGTCTTAAAGGCCTTGTAGATTGAATTTGTGATATATCAAGATATATGATTTCTGCAACTTGTAAGATCCAGATTTAGTTTTAATTTTACTCGAAATTTGCTTTTTATGTTCTGTCATTTACAGTGATTGGTTAGTTATCAAATTTATTGCTATTCTCTAAATCTTGTTTTCTTTGCCATCACAGATTTCCGACATTTTTCTCAAGAAGATTGGTTATTATGAGATTCAAGAAAGGGGACAAGGTGGAGGTTATGAATAACAAGGATGTGCCTGTTTCGTGGCGTGCTGCAGAGATAATATCTGTTAGTACCCATACTTACAGCGTGCGATATGATTCTTATCCTGGTATGGCGAGTGATCGAATGGTGGAGATTGTTTCGAGGAAGCTTGTGAGACCTTGCCCTCCTTTGGTGCAAGGTGTCGAGAGTTACACTGCCGGGGACATTGTTGAGGTGTTTCATGATTATTCCTGGAAGATTGCTGCTATCTTGAAGATTCTTGTAGGAAAAAGAGAAAATAAAAGGAATAAGATCCATCTGCAGCCACAAAATCAATATTTAGTAAGGCTTCTTGGTTGCTCAAAAGAATTAGTTCTCAACAGATCGAAAATCAGGGCGAGACAAACATGGCATGACGACAAATGGGTTCTAATGGGGAAGGTATGTGTTGTTTTTCTTTGTACGCTATCACTGATCTTTTCCTCCTTGCTTTACTGCCTTAAATTTGCATGGAGGTTTTTGGATTGGCTCCATTTCTTAGATCAGCAATGCACTTCTAGCTTTTTATCTTTTATTTATTTATTTATTTATTTCTGAAACTACATTTCTTGTTTTCTGCTGTTTGTTTTGCTTTCTTCGAAATGCTTCTCTTGTGAATGCTTTTGGCTCTCATCTGAAAAGTGCTGCCTACCTGACATTGAGGATAATCTTCACAAAAACATTAATTTTTAGATTTTCTGTTATGCCTATTTCTTTTTCCCATGGGAGCGTCCTCTGTTGCAAGTTTTTATATTTATCCAATAAGTCCCAGATCTCTGATCTTCTAGTTACTCTTCTTGCAGAAATCCATTCCTGGCGATGATGAAATAGCCAACAAACCGTCAACATCAAATTGCTGTCCAACAACGAACTTCCGGGTGCCACAATTCAATACGAGGGCCAAAAACCGGCCCAAAAAAGAGTGCACAAGGATTCAGGATGAAGCTTCACTATGGGAATCTCCTATGATCCCTTCAAGATCCTTGAAGAGAATATCTCCATATGGTTCGTCCATCATCAAAGCACAAAATGGACGTGTAAACAAATTCAGAGCAATTGGCAAAGAAGGCTGGAAGCAGCGAGTGGTTGCTGCCCCGGTTCTTGAAAAGGTAGATGCTGTTGCTTACCCAAAAGAAATTTTGGGTGAAACAAACAACATGCATGCTTCCTTTAACATTTTATCAAATGGATATAATCAAAAGGAGAGGGAAAAACAAAATGATGTCGTTCTTGGCTATTCTGGGGTCAGAAGCTCTGAATTAAATAGTTCTGACAGCGATGCTTGTTCTGTTGGTAGTTGTAGTGTTACTAATCAGAGTCCAAAAATTTTTTGCAGTCGTGTTATGCCTGTGCATTACCAAGATACAGACACCCTCTGTAGTGATGCAGAGTCATCTTATGGTTCAGGTTCTGAGAGAAAAAGCCTCTCTCTACCTCCGAAAGAGGAGTTAGAGGTCAGCATACGTAGGCTAGAGTTGCATGCTTATCGCAGCACTCTGGAAGCTTTGTATGCTTCTGGTCCCTTAAGTTGGGAGCAGGAAGCATTGTTGACAAATCTTCGTATCGTGCTCCACATTTCAAATGATGAACATTTGAAGGAGCTGAAGCACCTAATTTCCACTAAAACTGTTATTAGTGTGAGATAATAGTAAAAAATGGTTTTTGTTATCATGTCTTCGGTTTATTGTAGGATTTAGATGTTGCTTTTTCTGTTTCGACAATGTAAGAAGAAACATGAATGTTACACAATTGTATCTTCTGTCTTGGTTATTATATCAATATCTGTGCAGCCTGGTCAGTTGCATCATGTAACTAAGAGATATGTATCAAATTCTTATTCACTGATCAATGTAGTAAATTCTTGCACTGCGTTCGTTATCTGTCTTCTATTTGTTCCATTTCTTTTTGATTATGTTGATATAAAGCTGCACAATCTTGTCCATGCCCGAAAAATTGTTTGGGAACATATTGTATTCAATAAACCTTTCAATTTGCTCATTTTGGGGTTGGATATCTTTTATAAGTTGCTCAATTTCGATGTCGCAAAGCTAATGTCTTACTACCTTCTGTCTAGACAATGATGGATCCTCTTGACATTGTTTACTTGCTTCGAGCTTGAGGGTTATGCTTCTATTTAGTGCATTCTTGGCTTCTACATGTAAAAATAATACGCTGATATCTAAGTTTGGTTTCGTCTATTCAACTTTGGCAGCATCATATCGATTTCAGTTTGAGGATGTTATTGATCTCAAATTCAATAATGTACTTTATTTTCCAGGGCTACAGTTGGAGGCATGCATCATTTGCTTCCAATGGTTTAAAGATGATGCCAGGGTTTGCTGGCATCGAACTATGGACGATTGAGTCGTCTACTTTCAAAGATATGCTACAGTTTGTGGCTGCTCCCTGGTATCACACAATTAAATCTACTGTTATTTCTCATTTTCCACCTTTTTTTGGTAAGTCCAGGCTTAACTGGATTCATTAATGCGTCATCTACTGGTGGAAGCGGTATTGTTGATCACGAGAAGCTCTGCTCGTACAAGGTTCCTTTATTTTTCTCTAGGAACATGAGTGCAGTATGTTATAATGAAAATTTTATGCACATCGTAGACTTAGAGGGTGTTTGCAAACGCTTCTGCTTTTGGAGAAGTAGAAGTTGTAGAGAAAGCTAAAAAAAAAAAAATTGAGTAGCATAAGTGGATAGTGTTTGGAAAAGAATAGTAAAAAGCAGTGGTTGACTTTTGAAAAAGTAACTATTAGCTGGAAAAAGCAACCTGAAAGCAGTTTTCAGCTTCTAGCTTATTTCGATTTTTTCCAGCAGAAGCAAACAGAACACTCACTGTCTGTTTTGTTTTTCAGCAAAAGCTGGAAAAGCACTTTTTATCAGAAATGGCAAACACCCCCTTAGTTTTACAGATCTGTTTATTGCATTTCAATTCGATCTTTTCTATTTATGCAAGTAGGATTAACGAATACATATTTCATGAAACCTACTCCTGAGATTATATATGCGACTCCATAATCTGTAACGCTCCCAGTCCTCTGACTGTGATTTCGTCATCTTTCCAAGTGGTATGTTATATCTATACATTGTCATGGATGTGTAATGTGTGTTATTTTGGCAATTCATTGAGAGATTTGGTTGACAGTTCATCATGGAGATTAAATTTCATATATGTTACTTGACTAACGATTCGTATTGGAGATCAAACTTTCATCTCTTTTATTGAATGTCCAAATGTATTTAAGAATTTTAAAGTTGATATGGGTTGCCGGTATTCTGGTTTGTCTGAGAACATTCCAATATATATAACCTGTAATTATGTATAACCATATAAACTAAATATATCAAAATTTACAGATGCCCCCTTTTTACCACCAGAATTTAACTCAAGTTTGAATAACATTTGTCTGAACATTGGTGTAAACTTTACTCAAATCTCACATTATTACATCGTTTAGCTATATGTGATAGTTAGCAGAAGGGTGTAACCGTAAGGTAAAAATGAGCTATAAGGGAGGTATGTGTAATTTTGAAATATGGCGAAGGTGTGTAGTTATTGCCTTTGTCATGTGTGTACGATGTAATGTACATCAATAACGTATCAATACATTAAAGGAAAGCGTAAAATTGCTTCGTTACCTTAAAAGTTTATGTTCGTAATGATATTATCATTGCTATTTTGGCAACTGGACAAAAATTGTGAGGTCTTTATGGTTACAGCTGGTGAATTTTAACTGTGATCTCTCCTATTTATGTTGATTTCAGGATACAATTGTCTGATGCTCTTCTGGTGAAGCTTTTAAGTTTCTCATGTTGTCCCAAGAGCACAGCCAACGGATGCAAATATCAATCTCTTTCTTTTATTTTTTTTGCTTTTTTACAATGATGTGAACAATGTATACTGACTGAATTCTCAGAATTTCTGATAAATTCATCTGTTGATTAAACTTGAAGTTGAGTAAAACAATGATAGATTCTCTCTCTCTCTCTCTCTCTCGGTTTTTCGTTTCCTGTGCTGCTCATTTTCCAATTTCAGTTTTGGTACATTGCTCCACGTGGTGAAGAAAATCTGCAACTGTTTTTGAAAATCCCATAAACATTTTCTTCATTACGATATGGGGATTTATTGATTTTTCTTGAAGACAATTATTCCCGAATCACGGAAGAAACACTTAGCCCTTCCTCACGGAAATGTTCATGCTACCTAGTTGGGCAGCAGTTGGGTAGTGAGTTGTCCCAATTGGGATTTTTAGTTGTTGGGTTTGAATGGTGATGTCAAAAAATATTTTAAAATAAATTTATTGCATTATCATATTTAATTCAATAATTGAAAATGCCATTTGGGAACTGCAAACCAATACCAATTGGAAGCTATCCGATTTGCCAGTTGGGTAGCATCTAATGAGCCCTTCACCACACTGTTTTATATCTAAAAAATTGACTAACCAAATATTCTTACCGAAATGCAGTTGCAATAGTTTATGTTAAAACATCTGACTCACGAAATGCTGCCCACTTTGAAATGCTTATATTAGTGTTTTTATTCGTCGGTTAATTTTACTTCCTCGACATTGTTGAACAACATTATAATCGAAATAAATGACTAAAAAGATAATACCCCAACTGGGTGCTAGCATGAACTTTTCCATCAAATAACCATATCTTATGTTAGTGCGACTTTGGTACTCATGCATGCTTCATCACGAAATGAACACCGTAACTCTATGGTGAACCCTGTAAACCAAGTACGCTGAAAACACAATTGACATGAATTTAAGGTTCTGTCATTCGACCAAAACGAGAATGGGCTAGAGTTAGTTATGTACTTATAATCCGATGATAGAATGCTGTTTGTCAAAACCCCAACCGGAAAACCAAAAATATCAGGGGGGTAAAAAAATCAACACCGGAATATTTGATGCATAAACACAATTTGCGGACCATTAAAATTGTTTGCCCACAAGCCAGGAATAAGCACCAAAACACTCAGGAACAGAGTAGTAGGAAAACCAGGTAAAATATTTAACCATAGAGAGAAGGAATTGTTGGTAATGAACTACATAGTACAATAATTCCTCAATATTCTGAAGATTAAAAAGAGCATCTCCTCATAAGCAGCAAATCAAATCACAACCCCACGACCAGTTCAAAAACCCTAAACATGTATAAACTGAAAAAGGACTTTCAAGCCCCAAACAAAATCATCCCTCTAATCGGCAACACATGAAGAATTGGGAGAGCATCACATAACAAGGAAAGATCTAAATTGTGGTAGATCCTTCTAATCAAAAGCCTCATCATCATCATCAGGAAGAGGCTGACTCGCAGCTGCAGCGAGCTCCTGTTCATGCCTACAAAACAAAATTAAAAGGGAATTAGGAATTTAACATCACGTGCAAGTGCACAACGTATTGATCACCGTGTGTGCGTGAGCGAGTGAGAGAGAGAGAGAGAGAGAGAGAGGGAGGGATTACTGTTGCTGTGCAGCCAAATCAATTTGCACTTCAGGTGGAGCAAGAGCAGGAGACTCGACAAAGTGCAAATTAGGATCACTGCAAATCCAAGAAAACAGGATCAGGTATAGGACAACAAGAAAACTAAAACCTAGAGGTTCACAAATCCAATAAGCTGCTCTTCACATACCCAGCAAGTTTCCGGGCAAGGTATAGGAAAGGCTTCTCAAAGTTGTAGTTACTCTTTGCTGATATTTCATAGTACTGCAAATTCTTTTTCCTGTGGAAAGTAACCTGTTTCGCCTTCACCTGCCTGTTCTTGACATCAACCTTGTTCCCACAGAGTACAATTGGAATATTTTCACAGACCCTGAAATCCACAGTACAAAAAAGCCATTATCATTTGAAATTCAGCTCCAAACTCAGTGAGCATGTTGAAAAAATAGGCCAACAAGCACATACCGGCAGAGATCACGGTGCCATGTGGGCACATTCTTGTAAGTCAAACGAGCCGTTACGTCAAACATAATGATGGCACATTGTCCATGGATGCTGAAACCCAATAGAGTTTTATGTTAATAAGACTAGTAATGCAATAAAATCATAATATTAACATTGAAGGTACACCAAATCACTTACTAGTATCCATCCCTAAGCCCACCAAATTTCTCTTGACCAGCAGTGTCCCAGCAGTAAAATCTGATTTTCCCGCAGTTAGTGAAAAAATCCAATGGATGAACTTCCACGCCAATTGTAGCTATTCGCCAAAAAAGCCCAAAAAAAGTGAATTTTAGTAAAACCATAACAAGTAAACTCAATTTTTTATACAGAACCAAGGCAAAGACCAATATAATCTTACGCTCATATTTCTTCTCGAATTCACCCGTGAGATGTCTTTTCACGAATGTGGTTTTACCTGGTAACACCCAAAAGAAAATCTCTTAACTACAGTGCCCCCAAACTAAAAATAAAGATTGCCAGATCACGAATAATACATAAATTTACACAGAACCCCAATCTAATTCTCAATTTGAATTTTGAAATAAAACCTAATTTCAATCAATAAAGATCTTTATGTATAAACAGAAGTCAAACCCAGTTACTCATTTCACGATAAACCCTAAAAACCCACGTTCAATTATTGTAATCTCAAATACAAAAGTACAAAAAAATGCCAAAGAATTATCGAATAAACACAAACAACGAAGCAAGCTATATGTGGTCGAAATTTAATGCAAGAGTCAAATTGAAAATTTCAGATTACATAAAACAAAAACAACGATTCAGCATTTGAGAAACAAATTACAAGTAAAAACAAAAGGTAAATTACCAGTGCCACCATCGCCGACAATTACAAGCTTGAAGCTGGGATAATCCACAGTCTGTTGATTTGGCAACGCCTAAAGATCCAACAGAAAAAAAAAACTTAAAATCTGTAAATCACATCAACACAATCAAAAAATACAATATCAGCTGCAAAAAGCAAACAAAACACGGTCAGAAGAAGCTTACCATTGCGATTTTCCGATGCTCCTGTCTGTAGAGGGAGAAACCAATACAGCGAAACGCTCTATATAGAGAGAGAGAGAGAGAGAGAGAGAGAGAGACTGCTGTCTGCTTATATTTGTTTGTTTGTGTGTGTGCATATATATATTCTGGAGCCCTAGCGTAGGTTTTATTGAAGGGTTTTGAAATTGTGCTAGCTTTAAACTGACGCGAGAATCTGGACCGTCGGATCAAAACCACGTGCTCGTCGCGTGTTACGGGTTTTGAATTTGAAATTTTGATAAAGGACAATTTATGACCGTTGTTCTAGAATAAAGTATAAGATATTGGGCTTATTTCTTGGGCTTTTGAATGGTGGGCCTTATAATTTATTATCAATAATTGTATGGGTAGTTGTCATAATAAGCCCATAATACACATAGCCTCATTAATTGTAAAGATGCACAATACTTTAATAATATATTTAACTTATTAGTTTTCTTGCACCTCCTCTTAAATTAAAAATAGATCCAAATATATAATAATAATAATAATAATAATAATAAGCTTCCATGTGATTCTCTTTTTCGTTTTATTATTTTAAAAAATAGTATAGGTATTTTAACTAATTAACACAACCATATAATAAAGTTTTATATTTCACCAACTTGTCATAGGGTCGTCGTAGTTCCATCGCTTTCATAGTCGAAGTGAAGAGAGAGGCTAGTAAGAGCATTCGTCTTTCTCACATTTATGTAAAATGTATGACATATTTTTCGACAAATTACAGTTGCAATCCTTGAGCATTATAGTGCAATTACAATTTAGTTTCTATTATTTTAAAAATTACTAGTATCTTCTCGAGCTTTAGAATCTTATTGTAGATACTTATACGGATGGCTAAAATATAACTTTGAGCACATTTGGATGCGCTTTTTTAAAGAGAAAAGCACTTACTTTTTGAGAAAAATACTTTAGGTAAAAAAAAATGGGGTTTGGATGGACTTGTTTTAATAAAAAGCAAAAGCTAGAAAAAAAAAACCAAAATGTGGCCTTTTTTAAAAAGCTATTTAAAGTAGTTTTAAACAAAAGCAAATTTTAAAATACTCTTAATTACTGCATCCAAATATAAAATTGTATGACTTAAAAAAACTCCACTAAAAAGGCATAACTCGAGAATCACTTTACTTTTTTTCCCCTCAAAGCATGTAGGTGTAATTTGTCATATATTTTTACCATAACTTACTGTTTACTCCGTGAGTAAATGATTTAAATACTTTATAAAACTATTTCATCTTACACTCAAATTTAAAATTTTTGACTCTAGGATCTAGTTAATTTTCTTTTTTTTTCTGAAATATTTAATTGATATCAACTATGTTATAGTTCACTCCGCTACAAGAAAGCATCATTTTTATTAACATTAAAGTTGTTATAAATAAATTCTTTTATAATTATAAGATACTTATGAATGAATTTGTGAAGAAATTCTATTAAACTAAAACTAAATCAACGATAAGTGATGAAATATTTGTTAACGAATTTGCGATAGACAAAATTCATTATAAAATATATTTCAATAAATTTGTGATAAAAAAATCGTTACTTCACATCTAAGTTAGGATAGATGATTGATTGATTTACAAAAGTTTTAATTTGCAAAGAACTAAAAGGCTGGCGTTACCTTGGGGGGTGTAATTGCATGCTCCAATCATGCGCATGCACGAGGGATATCCTGATAACCACCAATCAAATTTCGCTAAATAACCTCACATTATGTAACTAATTATTTTAATTATGGTAATTCTTTTATTTTATCATAACTTGTAAAACTTCTTTATGGCTTGAAAATTTTCGTAGACTTCATTAACAAAAAATTAGTTCGATTCCTTATATAACATTTTATGTATAATTTTTTTGTTTCTATAAAGATTATGTGATAATCAACTTATTGTTAAGATATATTTTTTGATTTTAATCACCCAATTTCAATCCTTTAGCTGATTAATTTGAAGCAACTACTACAGAGGCCCATCTGGCCCACATGATCATAATATTCCTAGCCAGTTATAAATGGGCAAGTTGTTAGGGTTCTCTCCTTTAAATTCCAACTCGAGTAATGGGGTGCGTAGGCGCAAAATTTCATTAATGTCTTGGATACATTGCTGGAATTTTCGCTTAATTCATTCGAACCCTTCAATATATTACTCAGTTGAGCGTTGGAGAACCTTAATAGTGATATATTCCAACTAGCTCGACCAGTTACTAGTCGACTGTAACTCTACCTACTTTCAAACATCATCATATATTTTACTGAATTATTTCGACAGATTAAATTGAACTCCATGTATGGAGACATGATTAAAAACAACAGAAAGAGAAAATACTGATGAGCGAATATCATGTTCGATAATATATATATCCTTTTCTCTTTTCTAGGGTAAGCTCGAAGTAGATCTAGAGCAAACATTTTAATGGAATTAACCACATCCCAAGCATGTAAATACACACACACACACTTTATTTTGAGCAAGCACTTTAAGGAAAAAAATAATGCAAAAAATCATTGTCCTAACACAGAGGTGGAGGCAACTAGGACATGGTGGTTATGGGATGCACTTATCAGCAATGAATTACAAATAATATAAATAATTAATCTAAAAAAATTAAAGAAAAGAAAAAGTATTTTAAAGAATAATTAAGTTGATCAATATATATCTATATATATGGAATAGTTTTAAAATCAGAAAAATATTCGTATATTCTATGATTCATAAGGTATCTTTGCCACTGCCTAATTAGGGATGGCAATGGGTTGGGTTCGAGCATGGTTTGGCCATACCCGAGACCCGACTCGTGAAGGTCTTCTTGGACCCGAACCCATTGGGTTTAGATTGAATCCGCTAGACCTACTTTATATTTTTTATTTTTTTAAAATATTTTTTTAAAAAAAATATCACCATAACTTTCCAAAAAAAAAAAATGAAGAAAGTGAAAGTATTACAAATAAACTAATTCTTTATAATTTCTTGATCTTATTTGAATTTTGAAAAAGCTCAAGATATATATATATATATATATATATAAATCTTGAAAGTATAACTTAAATACTAATATCATATAATTATTTAACATACATGAATGTTATTTCTATATATGACTATATATGCATTTATATATGAATTATAACTATATATCACATAAATTTATATATTAACAATATATATGTATATATAAAATTTGTAGCAAGTCGGGTCCGGATTTTAAATCTAAGACCCGAGATCCGATTCAAAATTGTTTAGGCCTCTTAAATCCCATCCTAATTGGCCGGTTTCGAAACTCGGACCAATTATCATCCCTAGACAATTAGCACCTTTTTGACTTTTTGCCTCGTATGATCGACTTGTTAACTTCATCAAGGCCAATTATTTCCACATGGAACACATATTTTCATGCCACATATATACGTTCTTACAATATTGTTCTTATCAAATATTAATAAACTTATCATATAATTAGTTAGATTTGATCAAATGAAATTTGTGTTAAAATTTTCCTTTAGTAAGCTAGTAACTATAAGCTACTAGATGAAAATATAATAATATAATAAAAGAATGCAAAAAATAATTAAACGATTTGCAACTCGATTGAATATAAATCCACTTTTTATTATTATTATTATTATTATTATTATTATTTTATTATTATTATTTTTTCACATGAACCCTTCTATGCAATTGATGAAATTTCCCTTAAAAAATTAAGAAGAACACTCAAAAATATTCCCACACGTTCTATTTTCTTTCCATTTATTATGCTTAACACAACACTCGACCATGAAATCACCCATCTCTCTCTCTCTCTCTCTCTCTATATATATATATATATATATATATAATATTTCTTAGTAGCAACTCAAAATGTATACATCGACCTTGCATATCACACCTTAAAAACACATTCTTAGCACACACCAAACGTATACAAAATTACAAATACCTCCCTTGTAACTTATCTGTCCCCAATCAGACCATCTTCCTCGGCTTACGAACACTCAGCAACCTCGCATCATCGACCACAGGGCCACACAGAGATGCATAATCATCGCTCCTCATATGATAATACGTGCTAAGAAACATAATTCTAGTCCGATTCGTGGTCGCAACGAACCTCAGCACGGCCCGCTTGTACCCGCCTTTGCCCTTCGACTCGTAGGGGACCTTGACGGTGTCCCGGCCCGCAAACGCCTCCACGATCATTGACCCCTCGCAAGAATTGCTAGCATCTCCAACCGCGAATGTTAGTTCATAAGTCTTGCCGATGATGGTCCTTGCTACTTGGGCGATCGCGCTTTCTTTGCCCCCGACGAGCTCGACTGCCCGTTGGCAGTGCGGGACCGAAAAGTGGGCGGCATCGAGGTACTTGACGGCTTTGAGGGATTCGACCATCCAGGCAGGAAGCGGGGAGTTGTCGTCCTCGATGTTGGGCGGGATGAGGACTCCCCAACTCGTGTTGGGGAAGATGTATGGCCCTTCTTCAAAATCGCCGTTTTTAAGAAGGTTATCTGCGTGGTGAAAAATAGGATGTGATTACATTTTTTGATTAATAGAGTCAGGTAATGCACGTGCACCTCATAACTTCAAAATTCAAACACACACGCACACATTATCTTCAATTTGTAACTAGATGGAGGACCACTTGTATCAATCTTTAAGTGAATGAAGACCAAATCTTCTTGAAACATAATGCCTCAGATACGCATATTCACAAAAATGAACTTTAGTTTTGAACAAGACATCATACCCTAGCTCCAAAGAGTTAAATTTTCATGTAGCAAAATGCCAAATGGAGTGGTCCAAAAGGTCACCTTTTTGTCCAAATCTAACCTATTCGCAACTCAATTCAAATACACGACACGGGTATTGATGGATAGTTCTTTTCTTTTATCCCAAGAGCCAACCAACACACGTGTTGTATTCATGAATATAACAAAAAATGCAGCACAACTATGTCACACAAGATTCAGATTGATTTATGAAAGACCCCTACGCGAAGAATTAAATCAAGAGAGCAACAACCAACACACAAAGTTGTCACTAAGCTTGACTCACCGCTAGTGGCTTTAGGAGGATACAGAGCCCGAATAGCAATTGAATCAATCAACGGTCCACAAGCCGGATCTTCCTCGACTCCCGGATTATGAATCAAGATCTCAGCCACACTATAGCTTGCCCTGAACGCCCACGCGTACGAGTCCCACCCATTGCTGCTATACAACGTTTGGATAGGCAACACGCCATAATCCGGTGCAACCGACACATTTACTCTCTCCTCCTGAGCACAAGTCCTCGCAGCACTGAATGTCAGTGAGTAGTACATTCCTTTAGTCACGTTTATGTACTGTTTGATCGACGCCTCGTTTCCCAGCCTGACAGCGGCGTACCCCTCCGGGACGACTAGCAGCATATCGCCCTGCTTTTGCCCTGCTTGGATGTACTCGACAAAGCCGGATATTTGCCATTTCGGTATGGCGTGGGGGTTGCGGACGATGGTCCCGTTGAGGTCTGAGGACTTAGGAGCTAGCTCAAAGTTGCCATTGTCTAGCAGTCCTACATAAGATGAAAACAAAAGGATTATGTGGTTCAGCACGTCGACAGTACAATTTTGCCCAAAAGGGTTGGAATTTATTCATATGCTCTCTTCATTTTTGAGATCATAACGACCATCGGTTTATATAGGTGAATTACATAAGCAGAAATAGTAAATAGAGGAAATTACCCCCAAATCATCAAATAACAGAGAATTTTTGACAAAAATAGTTGCCTACACTGACAGAGCCTAGACAACGAAGGGGTGTTGGTAGGAGCAATCGTACTATATAAAGCTATAGTTTTCGAATTTACCATTTAATGCTTTAGTTATTCTTGAAAGTTTACTTCTTTTTCCATTTTCTTTTCTTCAATACAAAGCCATTCATATACCACTTACGGTAATGCAGTTAATAATGCACACTTTCAAGAAAACAATCTTCAAAATTCTTAATGTTCTCCATCCTTTTTGTTGCATAATGCTCAAAATCTTGACAATACATTTCATTTTTCGAAACATTATATGCAGCATAAGATCAAAAAATGTTTCATCTTTACCAAGAAAATGGACTCAAGTTTGCTTCTTGGAGATATAAACCAAAATGAGAGCAAGAAAATGAAAAAAAATCATAATAATTGAAAAAAAAAATAAATAAATGAAATAAGAGTAACCCTTAGCTTGTGAGCTTACCGTCTCTGAAGGCAAAGGCAAGATGGCAAATGGCCACACACAGTAGCACCGACAAAAAGGTGAAGCCCCTCATTCTTGATTCACCACTTTCTCACACACAAATATGAAAAAATAAAATAAAATAAAGCTATGGGCTCTCTTTTTCTTTGTTTTTTTTTGTGAGTTCTGATTTCAAATGGGATGCAAAAGGGGCCTTTTTATGCATGCCCAGATTCAAAAATGACCCTGATTTTTTGTTGAAATAACGTTGGTGCCCCAAAAATGAAATCCCATGTATCGTTTTTAGGACCATTTTCTTGACAGACAAACACATACCACATGGGATCACTCAGGACCAGTTTTCTTGTGATTTTGTTCCCCCCCAATGTTTTTTTGACCTTGAGTTTAATATATATATATATATATATATATATATATATTAATTTTTCAGTGTTCTATTTAGGGTAAAATGTGTCTAGGGGTAGATGAGATGATGACAGAAAATATTGTTTTGTACCGACTCATGGATTCACTTCACTTCCCCAGGATAGGAATAAACATTGAACAGTCCATGATATGAGGACAGTTACTTGTTTTTACTCTGGAAAATATTAGATTGAGACTTGAGACCATTATTGAGGAATTAAGGGTTTTTTTTTATGATTATTTTTATTTTATTATTGCTCTGCCCTGCGTCCTTGTCAAGTGTCCCTTTTCTTGTTTTTCTTCTTCTTTTTTATTATTGAAGATAATGAGTCAAATTTCTTGCTCTTGTTTTTAGGGTTTTAAGTATTTTGTTCCACTTTTCTGTTGCCGTTTTGTGGAATACAAAGCGGAATATAAAAAGCAAAACACAAGATATGCATTTCTGTTTGTGACTCTAATGGCGGAGACAAGAGGAGTTGGAGGGTGCAGCCGCCACTCCCTCAAATTCATGCAAGCTAAATTTTATATAGTAATTTTTTTAAAAATTTAAATATATCGCCCTTCAAAAAATAAAAATAAATAAATAAATAAATTTTTTTACATATAAATTTGATCTTGACCCCTAAATAAAAAATTCGGGTTTTGCCCTTATGCGACTCATATTCAAGTTGTCGTTTGTGTACCCTATAATGATCAGTTTCGAATTTAGTCGGACCCTATGAAAGTACTTGGTATTGGAGTTCGATGACTGGAAAGAAAAAAAAAAAAAAGAAATTGCTCGTTGTGCATCTAATTAATAAAATTACATAAGCCAATCGTAATTCTTTTTTTTTTTTTTTTCCATTGCTCTATTTCAAATTAAAAAAAAGAATGAAATAATAGGAACCATTGGTTTGGTTATATGAAGAGAGGAAGGGAAAACAAAAAAGAGTGACTTTAGTTGTTTTTATTTCTACATTTTTAATAGGGAAAAAGACTAATTAGAAAATATAAAACTAAAAGGAAAAAAGAAGTCGTCTAATGACATATACATACGCGTGCTCGTTTGATAAAAAGTCGCATTTTAGTCAAAATGTTTCCCTATATTGCTCTTCGTGAAAGACTTTACGGAGTTCGTCAAAACAAAATGGAAAATGCCCATACATTTTCAATTGAAAAATTGATAAACATTTTAAATACCTCAAATAATTTAGGTTTTTTTTAAAAAAAAAACTAAATTATCTAAAAGAAATGAGTAAACAAAAGCGGTGTATTTAGAGGGTGTTTGGCTAAGCTTATAAGCTCCTCAAAACATCTTATAAGATGGTGCAAAGTGTTTAGTAAAAATTTTGGAGGAGGAGGAGTTTATAAGCTCCTCAAATAAGATGTTTAAGAGCTTATAAGCTCTTTTTAAAAAAGTAAGGAGGTGGCAACTTATTTTTTAAGATCTACCAAACTCCTTTATTTTCAACTAAATTAATTACAATATTGTCATTACTAACATCTTATAAGCTATATCCCTTCTTATTTATCCAAACACTTTAATAATTTATTTTTAAAATAAGATCCAACATCTTATAAGCTTCTAAAACATCTTATAAGATGTAGGAGCTTATAAGATATTTTAAATAAGCTTAGCCAAACACCCTCTTAATAACGACGTCACAATTTTTAACAATAATCTAATATTCAATGCACTTGTGCCAGGTGAATAATCTACGAGATCGAAATTTCCGATGGCCTGATTCCTGAATCTCATTTTTAAAATTGGAATAACATAAAATTTGAGACGTGAAAAATGAAAAATCTCAACTCTATTCGACAAATCTTCATCCTTTATGCTATCTCTAATTTTTAATATTTTTAATTGTTTAACGTTATTTCACACAAACTAATTTGTCATGATTTGTACACTCCACTTGACTAATTTACCCCCTTCAATGACTCGATTCGAACTTTTGAATAATTTTAAATATTAATAATACATTGGGGGTAAATTTAGATAAGTTATATTTAGTATTACATTAATTTAAATATTCAAAAAAAATAAAAAACACGCCACGAGGTTTTTAGGGCCCACCGTTGGTTAAATATACTAGAATATCTATGAGATCCAGCCCATCATGGATTTTTTGGGCCTGTTAAACCCATTTAGCCCTGCTTGAATTAATATGTGGGCCGTCAAATAATCTCAGCCTCATCTTTTTTCTTTTCTTTTTTTAATATTTTTTTCTCATTCATAAATTGTTATAATATTGAAATATACATTATATTGTCATATTTATTTGGAAAAATGTCGCCTCATTTTCAAGTAATATGGAATTTACGATGCACGACGACTATTTATAAAGACCAAAAAGATTAAAATTGTTAGAGGAAATTACATTTTTTTAAAAAAAAAAGGAAAAGAAAAATAAATTTCATTTAAAAGAAATTAAAAATAAAATAAAGTCTAGATATTTTTATCATTTTTTTTTTTAAAAAAAAATCAAGATCCAAACGTACAAATTTGTGATGAAGATGGCTTTGATATGGGTGCATGGTGGCATCTATCCATGTATCCCCCATGGGAAACAAGGAGGGGTGAATCGAACTAACAATTAAATGCCATTTCCATTGAATGTTGGATCGAGCCAAATCTCCATCAAAATATATAATATATAATTTATTTAAATTACACACACACACACACACACACACACACTAGCTAAGGAGGCACACTCTATGCATGTACAAAATAAGAAAATAATATAACTCAATTAAATTTTTGCAAAATGCAACTATAAGTATTTACTAATTTTCATTTATGAGTATATTTTTTTAAAACTAATTAAATTAAATTTATTAAATTAATGATAAATGAAAAATAAAATAATTTTAAAATAAAATTATAACAATAAGAAACAAACAAATAAAAAATGTGGCATAGCGGGAAGAGAGAGAGAATATGAGAAAATATAACAACGTACTAGAAGAGAGAAAATTGAAGTTTTGAAGAAACCAAAATGCCCTAGATTCTTTATTAATAGTGTAGATGAAAATTATAAAAACATACAAAATATAATTGAAAATCCACATATTGTGGTTTCAGAGCATCGAAGTATTTATGAGCCTATTTGTGTGAGTCTCTTCAAAAGAGAAACACTCAAATTTTTTAATTTTTTTTTAGAGCATTTCAATAAAATAAGTTGCGTTCAGCTAGGCTTTTCTAAAATGTAGAAGCCAGAAAAAAAAATTCAAAATTTATTTATTTATTTATTTTTACAAATGATCCATATTAGCTTCAATAAAAAGAACCATTTGAAGACCAAACGTAACTTTTTTCAAATGCTATCCCGATTAGCTTTAATAAAAGTACTATAAATGACTACATTTTACTACTCTAAAAAACAAGCTTGAGAATGCAATTTTTAAGACCTATTCAAACCGACCCCATTAACGCATCTCCAAGCGACAAAAGAGAAGGTCATCTATAATTACGATAAACATGCATCACATGGAAATGCCCAATAAGAGATGACACTCTGAGATCCAAATCCTGAACCCTTTTCCCATTTCTGTCATTGTTATTTTTATTTATTTACTTTATTTTATTTTTTGGAAACATCAACAATAGGCTCAATCTCTGATGAATAGTATAGTAAAAGAGAGAACGAGTTTGCAAATTATTGATTAATTCATATCTCATGTACAAGAAGAAGAACAACAATACTCTCAACAAATTTCTTTTTAATTTTGATTAAAAAGCAAACAAAAGCAACAAATATTTTATTTCATAAAAATAAGCAACTAAAATCCCAGACATCATCACTTAGATATGAAACAATTTGCAGAGGAACTTATTATCATAAGCAATTGATTGAAAGGAACACATCTAAGCCTTGCAGATAAACGTTGTATTGAGGAGATGAATGAACAACCCCAGCAATCAGACTATTTTGGGAATAAAAAATCAAACAAAAACAAAATCCAGACAAAAGCACGACAGCCCATTTTGCCAAAAAGGACCGGTACGACTTGCTCTTATTTAATCATAAGAGATGTAGGTTCAATCACAGGTCGCGCCCCAAGCAGTGATAGAGAATACAATCAGGGAATGGTGCGTTGATAAAGCGGCAAAGCACCGAGAGCTTCGCGCTCGGCTTGCTCTCTCTTGACCTGCCGAAACACCACAAATATATTGATAAAAACTTCTGCAAGAACATGATAAATGAAAAAGGATGAAATAGAACATTTTCATTGTAATGCCCATCAAATCTCAACCGGAACTCAGTAGCACAAATTAAAACACATTGGACTAGTCAAACACTTCTGGATAGAAAGCTGATCAACTTCGTACTAGAGTAGAATTACATAATGTAGTTAATCATAAAAGGTACACTCAGATGATGCCTAAATCCTAAACCCTAAACACTGTAAAACCATGTCCGAAAATGTTTACCACAAGAGGGTGCACCGAAGTGGAGAAGTCCTTGAAGTGGCAATTAACAAGACAACAATGTTTAGAATCATGTGCACAAAGGTAAACGAGGGTGACCCTCCAAAACTTTAGATTCTTTTCTTGAGGAGGATACGGTATATCAGATTCCACTGTCAAACTTTTAATTAAAAACCATTAAAACCCATAAGGAAAATTTCTGGTTCGAGTTGCCAGCGTAAATAAAGATAAGGTATTAAAGCAGTCCTAGACTCGCAGTTCTCATACTAGGTAAGAAGCAGGGGAATCATTTCCATCAAAGAAACTTATTGAACTATCCTGCGCGTGCATACATGCAAGGGACCAACTATTGCGTGAGAGAGCTGCAGCATATCTGAAACCCACATCAAAATGTTGACCCTATCCAATAATATTTCAGCAGTTGTCACCACAATATAGTAATCAAGGCACTTACAAGAGCTAACATTTCCTGAAGATAGCTCCTAAATGGTGTTTGCATGGCCTGTGAAAAAGAAAATATAAAAATAAATAAGCAGCTGCTGAGAAGACAATTTTGCCATGCACCAATGCAAAATAGTATTGACGCAAAGTACACAGAGAAAAGCATCAGCAGGAAAAATGTGGAAGCAAGATCCTTCCAGAAAGCTCAAATTGCTATGACCCACATCAGGTCAACAAGCTGCATGCCATGTAACTTGCAAAGGGATAAAAAATTTAAGATAGAACACAAGCGGATAATTTATTCCACTAGACAGTAAGGCTGACAATATAAAAGCACACAAAATATGAGGCGAACATGCATAAAAGTCAATGGAGAGAATGAAAGAGCTGTTTGTAAGGAACACGAGAAGAAGAGGGGGGGGGGGGGGGGGGGTTGAGAGAGAGAGAGATCTCAAATGAAAATCTCCATTGAGCACGAAAGAGTGATGGGAGTATAGTATGTTAAAAGAAACCCACATATGTGATTGCAAAACTGGATGTCAGGCATATGATGCAACGGATATAAACTCATTTTTCCAAGTCAAAATATCTGGTACATACTTTCCACCATAGGCCACTCCCTAAACTGGCTATAAGCAGATTCCTTCACCCACTTATTGAATTAATCATATTACCATATGCATAAATTGGAACTTGAACTCAAATTCCAACAGAAATTTGGCTAAGAATGGCTGTTTTGCCAGATAAGAGGCTTGGTGGAAGTTTCAGTTGACATTGATCAGTCACAAGAGTACACATGTTGCAAGCCATAACCACTGAAATATGGCACTTGTGCAATGAAAAGAAAAGGAAGAATAGAACTAGGATAGACCTAATTAATATTGGGACTATTGAAAGAGCAAGAAGCTACTAAGTTTTCTTCAAACTATACTAGCATTTCATATATAGTATTCGGAGAACCTTCTGAATATCATAGTCAACAGATAATAAATAAATCCATTTCAAGCCAATCCCCAATTATAGCACACTTTGTTCAACTCAAGTTCTATCAAAAATTTAGTTAAACTGCTCTTACTTTATTCAAGTTAATTCACTTCCCCCAAACACTTTCTCCGAATTCCACATTTCGTCTGGGCTCAAAGTCAACCCCAAGCAACTCCACAATCGACATACAGAATCACCAACAATATACAATTACCAGACACAAAAAACACATCGATAAACAGAGCTTCCTGTGAATCACCCACATTTCTTTACCACTCAAAATAAATCCTAACATCTCTAAACGCAGCAGCCCTCGCTACACAGCCGTTCGCATTCACCTAAACCGTAAATAACAGACGTTTTCACTGTAATTACATATTCACCTGAAGATCTTCAGGAAGATACTCATGCTTCATAGAGAGGTCCATGGCGCGCTTAAGGCGCTGATTCCTCGCATCCACAATCTCCTTCGGCAGCCGATTCAGCGCCTCCTTCACGTCCAGCTCGTACATCGGGTCGTATAAATCGTCATAACGAAGCCCTAATTTCACAAAAATCGCAATCAAATCCCAAATCAATCTCATCAATCAGAACACGCCCGGAAACACACGCCACATGCGTAAACCTAATAAATATGTACCGTATTTGCTGAGGCGATTGGATAGGGTTTTCATGTGGATTGCGGCGAGAGGGTTGCGCTTCGGGTCTACAAGCCATTTGGCAATTCCAGACGCCATTTTTTCAATTTTTTCTCTCTCTAAAATTCAGGAGCTTACTCTCTCTAGGCGTTTGCTTCTTCGATCTCCAATTTTTCTTCGTCTGATTTGTACTCCGTTTGGTGCTTTTTCAGGGTTGATTATTTGTAACAGTAAAAGTGCGACTTCACATTGATATGGCCGTTTCACGATATTTGGCAGATGGACAAAGACAAAAGCGATTTTATGTGAAATTGCAGAGAATGGAAGAGTGTCGCACTACAGACAATGAATTAGCTTTCCAATGCATGCATATGCAATATTGATATATCAGTTGTGAATGAAGAAATTTGATGGTTAGACAGAATATATATATATATATATATATATATATATACATATATTGTAGGAATGTAGGTGGGTCGAAAAGTAATAAACTTGAGCAAAATTCTCAAATATTACATCGAGATTGAAATACATATGTAAGAAAGACGAGATTGATAAGTTTGATTTTGTTGAGCTCGTATGCTCATGTTAAAATCCTATATTTACTCAATTGAGTTTGGAATTGCAAGTGAGTGAGTCAATCTTAAACTCGAAATTTCAATTTGATTAAATGGTAAAATTCAATTTATATTATTAACTCTATATTGACTCAATTGAGTCTGGAATTGCAAGTAAGCGAGTGGTAAAATTCAATTTATATTATTTGTTAGATAACCCTTTAAAATTATACATTAAAAATATATTACAATAGACTATATGGTAAATGGTAATATACATGTGTGTTTGACACGTATTGAACACTGTGTGCATGTATGGACCCGACGAGAGTTGGCTGATTATCAGGGCCATGAAGAGATCAATGCCTTGTTTCATCAGCTCAAGCAAGGGGCTCATTGTAAGGTGAAAGTAGGGCTGTTGTGACTCCTGAGGGGTAGGGCGCACAGTTCCTTAAGCACTCAAGCAAAACCTCGATGGCTCGTATAAATCAAGATGATAAATCCAACGGTCACCTAAGAAAGAGGGCGGGAAATTTTTCAACTCGCTTGCCAGGTGCTTTTAGGTCCTATAAATCCTATATCTGGTGTAATACATTGAGTTGGTTATATGAATTTTTCTTTTTCACTAAATTTAAATTGTTACGTTACTTTTATACACATGTCATCCATCTGACTATTCAGTACACTATACCACGTGTACGATGGAATACACCATACTTTCAAAGATTTTTTTTTGTCGGGAGTTTGAAAATATACCTACTTGAGAAAATTAATAATTGTTTATGTTGGCTAGTAATAGAAAATAATTGATGCAGCAACGTAATAGGTTAAAAATCTATAATCTTTAGGCTATATTTGGAACAAGGATTTTGATGAGGAAAAGTGGGAGGAAAATGAAAATGATCAAAAATGAAAACATAAAGTACTATCATTTGAAGCAAAGAAAAAAAATTTCATCCTATTTTCCTTACCAAAATTCCAGAACCAAACGGAGGGTTAGGATAAGATGTTGAGGAAATATAGGAAAGTCTCTTGGCAATAATAATTTGCTTTAGTAAATTGAATTAGTGAAAATATGCTATAAAGTACAACATGAACTTTTAGGATTATTTGTACTTCATTACTTATGTTATTTCATTGACAAGCCCATAAGATCTAGGAAAAATCACTTGTGACTCCTTGGCTTGGTCGTGATAAGAGATGGCGATCATATTTTTCTCGCTAGCTAAAATGCTCGACACGTTCAAATCAGCGCACACGATATCTTTTCTTTTATATAAAACATATAGATATTACGTTCTAACTCTTTTTCAAATGCAATAATGTGTTACAAATAGAGATGGAGTGAGAAGGGGCTTGGGCAGGGGTAACTACCCCCCTCTGATAAGGTCAAATTACACACAAATGCTCGATAAATTGTAGAATTGTAGCCACCAAGAAGTAATAACATTACATTTTATATTTTGTAGAAATTCAATTTTTGTCCACTAAATTAGAATTCTTTGTTCAAAACACAATGCATCTCATGACATATGATAAACACAATCACATAATATCAATCAGTCTTGCATAGTACGTGAACATTTCGAAAAAGGGGGGGGGGGGGGTGCGGGGGGGGGGGTGTTGGAATTCACAAAGTGAAAGATGCAAATTATTTATCTAATCTCAATCTCTCTTTGGGGGATAAAAATCATCGTTATATGAGTCCCTTTTGCAGCCACTCCATAGCATCGAACATTCTTTTTGCCCTGGTCTACCGATCTCCCCCTTCGGTCCTTCTTCCTTCCTCTTTCCCCCATCTTGTTTTTCTTGTATTTTCACTATGCTACACTACGCTATAGCGATCTAGATGATACTCTGTGATAATGTTCTTGAAAGAACTCTGAAACGCGGTTGTTTCTCTACGAATGTTCGTTAATTCCCACGGGATCCTTCTGGGAAAACCTGGAATATTAACATAATGATAATGCATTGTTTTATTACATCTAACATTCTTACCATGATGCAAGAATTATACACAACAGGCTAAAAAAAAGGGCTGTTGTGGTTGTGTTTTTTACGGACCTGAAAATTCCTGTCGCTGGAGTCCCTTGATCTGTGTTTTAGTTCACCTCTGCGGGTCGTCATCTCGTCCAATATTTCATCAGAAGATATGTCGGGACCACCTTCGTCATCATCACTTTCCTGTTTCAGGGAAACATAATACCGAGCAAATAATTGTGTATTAGGCTCGTGTATAATAGGCTCGAGCGTTTCGGGTAATGTGTAGTTACATGAATTTCCCTTCTTGACCTCAAAGTTATAAATACGCCCTTTTCACTATCAAAACTTGATCAAAACTAACAAAGTTTATTGATAAACCAAGATCCGTATATGCATGAGCAAAGATGGGAAGTTTATCGAAAATAGCATGATCGTTAACTTATCCCCAAGAACTCTAATAGTTACCACCACCACCACCCCTCTGACTTTCATTTGAAAGATTGCATCCGTTAACTATGTGTAATAACCAACAAAAGGGGATAACTATAAGGTGAAGGTGCAAGTTAGAAGGGAGGCGTGTGTAATTTTGGAACTTGCGAGGGGATACTTGTGTAGTTGTGGATCGTTTATAAGGGAGGGCACTGTAATTATTTCTAAAATAGTTAGAAGGAGAATGTATAACGTACCCTGCGAGATCGACTCATGGGGACTGGGCGTCCAACAATTTCTTCATACTCAGCGGCATCAAGTTTTTGAAGATGTTGAGGCGGGAACACCTTCGGGAGAACGTGTTCTCTTATGCTTATGAGAAGGAAGAACGGTAGTGGGAACAATATCCCAGCGATAGGTATCCATGTAATGCCGAAGCACAGCAGAAGGTAGGCGACCTGGAAGATTGTGAAAGTGAAGATGTGTTTGAACGGTACCGACTCGACATACGAAGCATGGAGCTCTTCGATCACCCTGCCAAATGTAGAATTCACGTGTTAGCTAAATCATAAGAGTATGGCGTTTGCAAACACTATAAAAATGCGCTTTTTCTACTTCCGATGAAAAAGAAAAAATCAATTGTGCAATGTTTTGTTTAAACTAAATTAAAAGTTGGAAGCACCTTTTTCAGGCTATTTTTTTCTAGTTCCTATTTATTTTTTTTTAAAATTTAATTACTGTTTTTCACTTTTTCTTTTCAAACACTAGTTGCTTTTACTACGCAACTTTTTTTTCAACTTTTTCTTTCCAAACACTAGCCGCTTTTACTATTCAACATTTTTCAACTTTTTTTGCAACATCTACTTCTCCAAAGCCAGAAGTGTTTGCAAACACCCCATCAAAGGGCGTTCGGAGCAACTTTCGAAAAAGCAAAAGTGAAAAATGAACTCAGAAGTTAGAATCCTCCTTTGAGTTGCTCATGGATTTTGCGCTAGTTGCAACTCAAGAACAGAGTAATAGTAATAGCAATAGTAAGAAAAGCCGATATTGAAAATTGATAACAAAAACGCCTTTTGATGTCTAAAAGAGCTAAAAACTAAAGCTGAAATCAGAAGCTGAATAGGAAAACACTAAAAACTACTTAAATAAGCTAAAATCAGACGTTGATAATGAAAATACTGAAAGTTACTCGAGGGCTTACTTGAAACGACGACGCTTAGGAACAAGGAGCAGCAAAATCCTTTCCCAGAATTGGTTACCGGGGAGGCTGTCGATGGCCATGTAGGCAAAGTATCCCCATAAAACCGATGTAGGTATCAATTTGATCACAGGCATAGCGCACACGGCTATCCCCACGAGTATGGATTGCAAAAGGTTGCTAACTCTTTGCTCGTTTACGCGCACGGGCAAGTGGAGATCTACATACTTTTCAGGGTCAAATTTTCCATTGTCTTCTCCATCATCGTCGTGTTTCAAGACAGCTTCCTTCAAGGGCGCCAACTCTTTCTCCGCATTTTTCTGCAGCACCATGCAAGTTATGTGCTAAATAAACCAAGGGTTAATTACAAAAATCCCCTAAGGTTTCGCCTATTTATAAAAGATTCCCTCTATATTTCAGAAAAAAAAAAAAATACAAATACGACCGTTAAAAAGAATTTTTTGACGGAAAATGCTAAGAGGGCGTTTGGGAAAGCCACAGCTTTCTGCTTTTTGAGCTTTTAGCTGAAAAAAAAGCAAAGGAGGATTGTTTTATGGAAAAAGAAGATTTGTCCCGGACATGTCCGCAAATAATGAAAATGTATGGCGAAGGAGCACTTACAGATGACTTTTCACCATCCATCTTAACAAACACATCCTCCATACGTCCATAGATCTCTGAGTGGCTAACTTGGTCTTTCATGCCATCCTTTGCAAGCTTCACCATTTTCTTCCGAAGTACCTGCGAATCAGAAATGGTATTTCCTAAGAATACATTCTGCTCAAATAGAACAAAACATTATGCCAACAAAAAGCCGGCGGGGGGGGGGGGGGGGGGGGGTTGCCAGAGTGACGCCTCTGACCTGTCTCTTAAAGGTCGCAAGACTTTTAGTATGCATCGGAGATTGTGGAAGTACACCATTTGAAGGAGGAAGTCCAAGCAGTCCACAAACCAAAGTCTGATATCACAAAAAAGTTACAAATTTTTATTTTTTTCATATTAGATAGTAATTTTGGCATGATAAATAACATAAGAAAAGCTAGAAAACTCTCATGAAGACTACTTAATTTAATCCTATACCGTGACTCCGAGAATGAAGATATCATAATGGTAGGAGGATGGTTTTTTCAGGTTGAATTCTTCCTGTTGTGCAATCTGTGAAGCCACACTGTGATCGAAAAAGTATAAACCGGCGACCATCACAGCTGGTATGATACCAGCGAAAATGTACCCCGCTGGTACCCTTCCCATGTCCTTCATGTTCATGAAATAAAACAATCTTGATCAATAAAGTTCATTTCATCTCGTTTTGCATGTTAAGTAGTTGTAAAACTACATCAGATGGAGCTTAACCGAATTGAAAAGTTATTGTAGACAACATTTCAAATCTTGAAGGAGATAACGAGACATCATATACTTAATATCTCTGACATGCCCCTCAAACAGGCGGCGGTGAAATTCAAGATTCCTTGTTTAACACGGCGCTGATACCATATTGAACAAACTGTCTCATCTAAGAATTTAAATTGTCAGAGAGGATAAGCATTAAAAATTTAATCTGTCCAACAGAACAATTTTTAACAAAATTTCAAAGATCAACTCTGTTGTCCATTCAGTACCTTCATCACGGACCAATGGGACAACGCTTCATGATCCCAAGGATCAGCAGCTTTAAGCCTCCTCGGTACTCCATTAGGAACTTTGCCTGGTACACTGTAAGATAACGCGGTCCAAAGCACAACCATAAGCGGAACGCCATAGTCTGCAATAAAACTCCTAAACCAGCCTGTGCAAATTGCCCAAAGGTTAAAAAGATATTTAGTTATAAGATTATATAGATTGCATACTGTTATCAAAAGCAATAATACCCCATACCCGTGCCGTAACGCCAGGACCTAGCTGATATGCTCTTCAGGGAAGTGATGAGCACGCCAAAACAGAATATAACCGCGAGTAATCCATTAGTATAAAGCCACTGGAATTGGTGTTTCTCTTCTGTTGCGTGTTCGCCTTCCGGGACTTTAAATTCACTCACCAGACCCTGTCGGTTCAAATATTACCAGATATAAAGAACTATACCTATATTCTGTATGCAATTTTGTTAAATTCAACCCCCCCCCAAAAAGAAAACAAAAATAAGAATGTCTTTTATCTTTTTGGATTTTCAATCTTGGCCCCAGAGTAAAAATTTCTGACTCTGTCCCTACCAGCAGCTAGAGATAGCAGATGTATAAGGATGAATGAGAAGGATGAAAAAGAAGGGAAAAAAATATAGTACCTTGATGGCCTCTTGAATGAATAGGACGGTGATCAACATACCAAAGAGTTCCCCCGCCACCCTTGTAAATCGAGGGATGATGGCACAAGCGTTAAATATAGCAAGAGCAAACAACATCAAGGCCGTCCAAACACAGACCCTGTTGAAAAATAAAAATAAAAAGGAAATCTTACGACTCATTGCACCAGCAGCATTTCTAAACTATCCAGAGGAATTGAAGATGAAAACTGTAGTTTTGCATACCACGCAGCCCAAGCCAAATACAGTTCTTTTCCTATCTTGTCCTTTGCAAAATTGTATAAATAGGTGTACATAATAATGGTTGGCTCTGCAACTCCTAAAATCAATAATGGCTGTCCACCAAAAACTGAATGAATCACTCCACAAAGAGCGGTGGATATAAGTGTCTCAGCTGGGCTCAAGCTCCCATCTGTTGTAAGAAAGCAAATAAAATTTTCAAAAAAAAAAAAAAAAAAAGAAAGAAAGAAAAACTGTGAATGCTG
>JAOWBU010000125.1:0-50000 GCA_026212405.1 Petrea volubilis | reverse complement strand
ATTGATTTTTCTTAATACTAGCCTTATGTTACTTTAAGATGTGCAAAATGAAGTATTACTATAATGTGCAAAATGAAGTATTACTATAACTTTGATGTTTTCACTTTTCATTGAGCATTATTTGGCTAACAGGGTTCAGTTCTAGGTGTAGAAGTTGAAAACCCTCTGAATTCGTACTCTACACAATTGATTTCACCGGAGGCTCCTGAAGATGCAGCCAAAGTAGCCTCCAGTAAAGATGGATTCCTGATAAAAGGCCACCAGATATACACGCTAAAAGTTCCTCAGGTAACTGTCAATTTGTTTGAACTTTTTGACTCTTTTTCTTGCTACAAGTAAGGTAGGTTCATGTTAGCTCATGATATGCCATTTATATTTGTATTTATATTTTTATGTTATTGAAAATTTTTCAGGTTGATGGTGGAACTGTGATATCAATTAAAGTCAGTTGGTCACAGAAGTTGTTGTATCAAGATGGACAATTTTGCCTTAATGTGCCTTTCAGTTTTCCTTCATATGTCATTCCTAAGGTTAAGAACTTAGCTAAAAAGGAAAAGATATTGGTGAATGTGAATTCTGGTGCTGGAACAGAAGTGTTGTTCCAAAGTACTAGTCATCCTCTGAAGGTACTTCATATTTACAGGTCAAATACACTGAAATCCCCTGGAGCTATGTGTGCATAAACTTTTCTCTTAAGTTTTTCTAAATTATAAATATCCCCGTTTCTCAAAGAAAAGAACATATTAAGGAACTTGGTTGACACTATTTATACATGCAAGAACAATTTGAAAAGTTGAGGAAGTGGAATTGGAATTGCAACTTGGTTGTCTTAAATAATCAATAGAAGGGGCAACCTGTAAGGTGGAATAAGTTACGAGAGTGTTGCGTGTAATTTCTTGACCAAAAGAGGAAATTTGTGTGATTGTATATAGTTACAGGGGAGACTACTGTGATTATTTGTTATATATTATATTATCTATTCTTATAGTGAAGATCTTGAAACAAACTTTCTAATTTGCCTCCTTTGGCAGAGAATTGGACAGGAAAGCAACAAAATAGTATTTTCTTGTGAGAGGGAGGTGTCAGTGTGGTCCGGGGTCGACTTCAATTTTTCATACAATGTAAGACATACATTGTTCTGTACTTTTCTGAAGATTTCTCTTGGTTTTTACACTAAATTATCTTGTTGATAGACATGTTTTCTGATGGACTCTTTAGATTTCTTCAAGTGAAATTGTTGGCGGTCTCCTACTGCAGTCTCCATCTCTGCATGATTGTGATCAAAGACAGATGTTTTGCTTTTATCTATACCCAGGGAAAAGGATAAGTAACAAGGTCCTACTTTGGCTGTTAATCTCACCCTCTGATATCTAATAGCCCCAAGCTCAATTACATTTTGAGTCACGCGCGCGCACACACATGACTGGCTTCTTGATTTGCGTAATAATTTCTTCAATGTTATGGCTATTTTACAGGTTTTCAGGAAAGAAGTGGTGTTTTTAGTTGACATAAGCGGGAGCATGCAAGGAAGTCCACTTGAGAATGTTAAAACAGCACTCTTAGCTTCTCTCTTGAAGCTTTACCCCGTAGATGCTTTCAACATTATAGCTTTCAACGGGAGTTCTTTATCATTTTCTTCATCTCTAGTACCAGCAACTAGGGAGGAGATTGAAAAAACTTCTAAATGGATTGACACAAATTTTATAGCAGAGGGCAGCACGAACATCTCAACTCCTCTGAACCAGGTATTTCAGAAATAACACAATCTAGTGATCCTTGAAATTCTTTTTAATCTACAAAATCTAAAAGCGTTCTAGTGTCTGGTTGGCAATGAAGAAGTGTAAAGCTAGTTTTATTATGACCTTAAAAACTATGTTTGGGTTGATGGATAGCAGCTAAAGATTTCAAATTAATAATAAGAAGTCCATTGAGCATATTTGGATAATTTCATGTTTCAATGGATTTCAATATCTTGACCTTCCCATTTTACACTATTTTAAAATTATTGTGGTGGATTTAAAATCTTTCTAATATGAAGTCATTCAAAATCCTTCCTTCAATTCCAAATCCTTCAATGTAAATGCAGCCTAATGCAAATCAAAAGCTGATGAAAAGCTGGTTGCTAGTCATTATGAATTATCTTTACCATCTATTACATACATAACGTTCTATGATTTCTTTATGTAGGCAATGGGCATGTTCTCAAATACCGGTGATTCACTTCCCCTGATATTTCTCATTACGGATGGATCCGTTGAAGATGAAAAGGACATTTGTGAGGCAATGAGCGGTCACCTCATGAAGGGAGGCTTGCGAACCCCACGAATTTGCACGTTTGGCATAGGTGAGGTGTTTGTCGTCCTTTTATTCATTTCCTTCTGTCTCACCATGTTTTTTGTTCATGCATTTGGTGTTTATGGTGCTCAATTTTTCTATCACATGTGTTTTAGACTGTTGACAATCAAGTCTGTTTTATCAGGTTCATATTGCAACCATTACTTCTTGCAAATGCTTGCACAAATTGGAAGAGGTTACTATGATGCTGCTATTGATGTAGGTTGGTATCAATGTTCCACAACTAGTTCTTTTTGAGAGTCGTAATACATGTGCACACAGAACGCGTGTGCGCACACGTACACACATGTAGATACACACACATGCACAGGGAATATTAAGAGGGAGTGAAGCTGTGTTCTTTCCCTAAATGTTGGTTATTTCTCCAGTTACACTGCCGATTAGTCCGCGCGTGTGTGTATTGTATTTTTATTATTATCTTCAACCCCCCCCCCAAAACACACACACACACACAATCGTTTTTTAATGTGAATGTCCACTCTCCCCAGGTTCGATTAACATGCGGATGGAAAGATTAATTAGTAATGCATCATCAGTCATATTTGCAGATATAACCATTGAAGCTTTTAAAGATATTGATTCCCTTGAGGTACGATGAATTTCAACATAGTCCACACTTATCCCTACTATCCCATTAGAAAGTGGTACCATTAGTCACATTATATGGCCTATTTTACTTTGCAGTACTTCCATGATTATTTTTGCCTTTATGGACTAGCAGATAGTCTAATGATAAGCTTCTGCACCACCTACGAACAGACCAGTCACAGGTTCAAGTCCCATAAAGGATAATTAAGAATTAGCCAGCAAAATCCTCTATATAGTAAAATGAAAAGGAAAAGAAAAAACAATTTTTATGCCTCTAATTATCTCAAAGTTCTTTCTTGTTCGTTTCTCTCTTATATTTTCTCTGTGTTCCCTTTGCTGCAGATTTATCCATCTCATATTCCAGACATGTTGTCCGGAAGTCCATTGTTTATATCAGGAAGATATTCTGGAAACTTCCCTGACAGTATTGAAATCTTTGGTACCTTAGCTGATTTGAGCAACTTTGAGATGAATGTGAAAGTGCAAAATGCAAAAGATATCCCTGTTGACAGAGTAAGGTTTCTACTTCTCCGTCCTTTTTCTGTTTTAACTTTCATCTTTTCTTGATATTGGTGGCTGAATAAATTTAAAACAAGAACAATGTGCAGAAAATTATGTACAAAAACCATTACTCTCCTTGTTTGCAATTGGTAGGTATTTGCGGGGAGACAAATAAATGCAATTACAGCCCAGGCATGGTTTTCTGGAAGCAAACAACTAGAGGAAAAGGTTTGTCATCAGCATCTCAGCTTAAGGGAATTGAATGATGAAGTAACAGAATTAAAGTTTTACCAATTTTTGGGAACATTACCAGAAGCATCCCTTAAAACCCCGTTTCGCTAATTTTTCATTTTTGAGAAGCCCAAGAGTCCGCATTTAGTAATGTGATGTAAATTTACATACTGATTTTAGTCGTGCAAATTCAAATGACCGGAATTGCTTCTATACTTGCAGGTCATAAAACTGAGCCTGCTTACCGGGGTGCCTTCCGAGTATACCAGTATAATTCTAATCGAGACCGAGAAAAGCAAGTTAACTTCCAAGTCAAAAACAACAGAAGAGGTATGTCTTGTGACACTAAATGCATGAACTTTCCTTTCCCATGCTCATTGTAGTTGCCAAGTTAAACAAAGCCTACTTGCTCTAGAAAGGGACCCTATATGACCCTCATACACAGGTAGGGGTTATGTTTGTAATTTACAAAATGTCAGGAGATGGGAGTTATTAGAGGGGTACAAAATGTAATATAGTATTCTCAAGTCCAAATTTAGTTAACCATTATGTTGGATATAATAAATATTTGATATTCTCCTACTTAAGCTTTAAGAAGAGGTGGTCATTCAATATGGTATTAGAGCCAAACTAAATGGGTGGCGGTGAGATTCGAACACACGACATCTTATGAATCTCACGGCTACCCATTTATGAAAATAAATTTTACATGAAAGGCTTGATACAAAAAGAAGTCCTCCTGCTCGTGCTTGGGCGTGTTGAAGATAATAAGTATTTAACGGCTCCCTCCTCTAACAATTTAAATTTTTAAATGAGTTGGTCATTCAACACATTCTTGATGTCCCTTCATGCACTTCCTGTGGCAATTGTCCCAAACTTCTAACCGATCCATAAAAACGAACATGCAGAAAAACACAGACCTCAGACCAGCAGAAGATCACCTTCCTCCGGAGTCTTGGCATAGGCTTCGGCAGTGTTGAGGCCACGGCCGAAAACCTACCACCGGAACATGCCGAGCCAAAGTTATACGGAACTTCGGAAATGATATTCAAAGCTGCTACAGATTTATGTGGGAGGATGGTGGATTGCTGTTGCTGCATGTGTTTCATTCAGTTCTGCAACAGGCTCAACGACCAGTGCGCCATTGCTTTTACTCAGCTCTGTACAGCTCTTGCCTGTTTCGAGTGCATTACTCTCTGCTTCGAAATCTGTTCTGGTGATTAGAGAGGTATCAGATAGGACTTGGACTTAACTTTCATGTATGATGTATCATGTATATATGTATAATTATATATCTATATGGAAGAAGTTGTTTACAATGGCTTAATTATAATGCAGCTTCAAATGGGATAAAATGTCCTTTGCTTTTTCTATTCTTGCCGACTTGATTCATAACACATGTTCCTTTTACATTGGGGTTCGAATCCGTGTTGGAGCTCCTCCATTATTATTATTATTATTTTCTCATCTTCCTTCTTATTTGTCAATTTTTCTTCCATTATCTCTTGTAGATGATCTCTTTCCGCCATCTAATATATCTTTGCTGTTTCTACTCTTTCCTCCGTCGACCTTTTTCTTAGTGGTCTCTTTTTTATTTTTCTTTCTTAATATGTTTTATTTTGTTTTAAATCATTACTTTTTTCAATTCTTATTAATTTAACAAATATATTAAAATTAATGAAAAATATTTATTATGTTAGAGTTTTAATAAATATTTATTGGTTTACATAATTAAAATTTGAACATATACTTGAAGTTTTTATCTTATTTTTGTGAATTTTTTTTCTATGAATCAATTATTTGGATTCGATACGTATGCACCTAATTATCAAAATTTAACTACATTTTACATATATATTTTATAAAGACAATAATATATAATGTCGTTGAATCAAGACCATTAGATTCATATATGAAACCAACAATCAGTTCATAAAAGAATTTCTCCATTTTTGTTTTGTAGAGAGATCAAGTGTGCCTACCTCGCCACTGGGGTTACCATTGGTGGGAGTTTGAGCGGGCATCCTTTTCAAATTTTGAGTTTAAATTTTTTTGTCCTATCTTTTTTCCCATTATGTGAGTGTGTGTATGTGATGTTCCTTTTTCCCCTTCAAGTGAGTATGTATGCGTGATGTTCTGATTAATATTTATTGGGTATATCCAACTGAATATATATACATAAGTGTGCCTACCTTAATACTTACAAGTATATTATTATATTATATGGTATAACCGTATAACGCTTGTTATTATTTCATTTTTATCTTTTATTTTTCGTAATCCTAAGGACATAAGGCGCGTGATTTTGGAAAATCAGAAAAAGTAGCGGTAAATGGAATCTTCGTCTGTTGCATCCCTGCACCGTGTTTCCAACGCATTCAAAGTTCAAACTGACTCCGTCACCGACTCAACGTCGCCGGCGGCCATGGCTGAGCTCGAGGACGAGTTCCGCAATATCCTCCTCTCTCACACTTGGACCGAGTTAATCTCACTTGCCGACGATCGCTCTAGCACCTGCACCGACTCATCGTACAGCGCGTACTCGCTGCAGGAAGAGACGAACACAAATTCCGACACAAATTCGATCCCTATCAAAGCGGTCCACGAGCTCCGGCGGATGGCCGAGCGGATGATCGCCGCTGGGCACTCACGACAGTGCGTGGAGGTGTACGCAGGCGCGCGGAGGACCGGCCTGTACGAGAGCTTCAAAAAGCTCGGGATCGAGAAACTGAGCTTGAAGAACGTGCAGAGGCTCGAGTGGACGGTTCAGCAGCTGGAGATCCGGCGCTGGATACGAGCCGCCTATATATGCTTCCGCGTGATTTTCGCCGGCGAGAAGAGGCTGTTCGAACAGGTATTCAAAGGTCTGAGAACTGAGATTGGTGGAGATGTTTGTTTCAGGGAGACGATTGAAGATTTCGCCGTTCGGTTGTTTAATTTCGTGGGGGCGATTTGCGGTGGCAGGTTATCATCGGAGAAACTGTTTAACATATTGGATCTTCACGAGGTTCTCTCCGATTTATTGCCTGATATACAGGCCATTTTCGGGTCGAAATCCGGCGAGCATATTAGGGAACAGGTTATGGGATTATTGTCCACCTTATCCCAGGCTGCGAGCGAGACATTATCAGAACTTGAGAGGGCGATAACTGGCGAGCAAGACTTTCCGATTCTGGGAGGGTCCATTGATCCACTGGCAAGATATGTGATGAATTATGTTTGTTCGATGGCAGGGGATTATAAGCAGAATTTGGAGGGATTGATTCTGTCTGAGCCGTCAACACATGATTTTGATTTTTCAGAGTTTGAGGGGCGGGCAGCTTCGAGGTTGGAGGTTCATTTGGTGTGGATAATTGGGCTTTTGAAGATCAAACTGGATGGTAAATCCAAGCAGCACAATGATGCTTCCTTAGCTCATTTGTTCATGATGAATAATGTTCATTATATTGTTGGAAAGATCGAAAGCTCGTCGGCCCTGACGGAGATTCTTGGACGCGATTATTTGAACAAGTTAACTGAGGAATGCCGTCTGGCTGCAACTAGCTACCGACAGATGACCTGGGGTAGGGTGTTGCATTGCTTGACATATGACAATAGTGGTGTTTTTTCTGGTGTGTTCAAACGCGGTCCGAGACAGAGACTGAAGGCCTTCAATGGCAAGTTTGAGGAGATGATTACGACTCAGGCCATTTGGGTAGTACCCGACACTCAACTCTGTGAGGAACTGAGGATTTCGATCGTTGAGGTGCTCGTCCCTGTTTACAAGTCATTTCTTGAGAAGTACAGAAGCCAAATTGAGAGTGTGGCAAACACCCTGAGAATTACATCAAGTACTCACCGGAGGATGTTGGGGAAAAATTCATGGATTTGTTTGAAGGCTCATTAAACGGTTTGTAGTACAGATGGGGACGATGGTACCAGAAATAATTGGGATCAACTGGATTACTATTTGGCTCAGAAAATTTTTACTTGAGTCCTAGTTTGGCCGAACCCAATGAATTATATATATAGCAAATGGATTGTACTATTGAACGCGTTTTCTAAATTATACACCTACCGCATGGCAAGCGTAAAACACTCGATACGTGATTTATATTGAGTCGATTGAGCTGAGTTTGGGTTAGAATCATAACCTTTATGGATCTTTGTGTTGTTGTTGTTGTGTCTTTTTTTTTCCCTCTCTTTTTGTTAAGTGGATCTTTTTGTGTCTAATTGTAGTATTTTGTTGTGTCTAATAGATCATTAGTTATGAACTATTTTCTTACACTTGACTGTGAAAGGGTACAATATCTTTATATTTTAGTTGAATATTCTTATATTTGAAATGGATCACAAACAATTTATTCAATACAATGGTGGAGCCAAAATCTCAGAGTTAGGGGTACACCTATCGACTATGAATTATAAATAATATGAATAAGTAAATTAGAAAATGAGGGGTTCGCCAAAAGAGTGTTATAAAAACAATAAGAATGGTTACTTAAAGTCAACTACTTATATATGGAATAAGGAATCTTTACATAATTCGTCCTCTAAGTTTGGAGTGTTTGGGTTCTTGTTATTTATGTTTGAACTTTTCAATTTAAGCATTGTATTTTACAAAATTTTCAATTTTAGTCTAATTTTGGACTATTTCGATCGCTAGAGTTGATGTGGCATGATAACCGATCAAGTTTTTTTTTCATCGGTGCTGATTTGTCAAATAATGTGAAAAATTTTACAAGTTCTCTCTCCGAAATGCCTATATAGAGGACACCTATCATTTGGGCAAAGATAAAAAAAAAAGCCACATCATCAATTGAAAATTGTATTCCTCGACGGTCATATCATACATTTGTTGTTGGTCTAAGAATTTTAATTTCGGATTCATATTTAAGTAAGGGCTTGCCCAATGTTTTGAAAATCAGATCGGACACCGAACCGGCGGCCTTACTGGTTACCGGTTTAACCGGTGTGACGTCATAAATATGTAATAATTATTAAATTAATTTTTTATATAAAAAATCATAAATACATAAAAAAGAAATTAGAGAAAACCCAATAATAATAATAATAATAATAATAATAATAACCACCAAACAAGATATTTACCTTACTATTTATTAAAAATCCAACTCATCATTCATTTTAAAAATCCAACTCCTAAGAGCAAATTCAAATTTACCTTAAAAGGTGTTGCACTTCACCATATTTTCCATCTCCTAAGAGCAAATTCAAAATATTGAAGTTAGCCATCTTTTTCGATTATGAAACAAAATTACAATGGTAAATTTATATAAGAAAATAAAACTAGAATCTTTGCCATATTGAAACTAGTTATTAAAAAGAGGGGTGAAATTGAGGGAATATAGCTAAAATTGGGGGGAAAAAAAACAATAATTGAAACAATAATTAACTTACTAGTTTATTAGAAAACAACAATTGAAATTTTTGCCATATTAAATTGAAATTGTACTTACCATATTGTAACACATTACATAAATTGAAAATTTTTCCATATTAAAACAGATTACATAAACTGAAATTGGGGGACAAAACATAAATTAAAAAGAGGGCTGAAAATTGGGGGAAAAAAGAAAAAAAAAAAAACAGAAAAAAATAGGGGGACAATTCTGATCTCGAAAAATAGGGAAAAAAAAAAATTCGACCCGCCGAACCGGTTCAACCGATTTTTTACCGGTTCTAGACGGGCCGAGTCACTCCCGGTTTTGGGGGCTAGTTCGGACCGGTCGGACCGGCCGGTCCGGTCCAATTTTGAAAACACTGGGGCTGCCTATGGATCGGATTTGGATCAAATTAGGAAAATTCGAATATGATAAACCTATTTAGTATCCGAATCCGACCAGAATTTTATAGGGTTTACATTTATTTTAACTGAGTCTGAATCTGAATTCGAGAAAAAATCTTTTAAATTATTCACTAACATTATATATAAGAGGTTGCTAATATAATAAAAAATATTATTAAAGTTCTAATTTAAATATTTAAAGGATTGGACTGCTTGATTCTAAATTCAACACATTTATTTCAGATTATAGATATTTACTGTTGGATATGACTATTGAATATTTTAATCGGTTGAAATTTCTAAAATTCGGATTGGATTGGAATCAGAATCCGCTCCATCGACAGCCCTAAATAAGGTAGCTCCTTGGCCCAATTTCATCTAGCCCACCATGTGCGTCTGTATAAACTCAAAATGGCCCAAATACGAAGCTCACAGCCCAGTCCAGAAAACCTCTCTCTCTCTCTATCTCTCTCTAGACCTGAGTGTTAAGAGTGCGTTATCGGAGAGAGAGCGAAATAGAATTTCCCGCTCTCCACCAAAAACACAGAGTCTAGGTGTAGAAACACCTAAATTCTGTGTGTAATCGGTGTTGCAAATGGCTCTTCGGTTGGCTGCTTGCATCGCGGAATGCCTTCTTCTCTGCCTTCTGGTTTTTCCTCACGGGTGAGCAAAAAATTGCTGAACTGTAAGTTTCGTGAGAACTGATATTATTATATGTTCATAATTGTTGTTTGTTATTCCTGGAGGTATAGTTTTGATTTTTCTGAACGAATTTTGTGTCTGATTGTGCTGACTGGAGTCGGATTCGCTCGATGTTTTTCTGAAATCTGTTTGTTAATGTTATGAATGATCTAGGTTTTCGATTACTATGACTTGAATTGATTAAATCGTGTGCTATTTTAGCTTTTGAGAAGTAGTCACAGTTGCTTTTTGTTATTTTCTGAATTAGTGAGTGTTGGTGTTGTTTGGATGGGATTGGATCTTAGTAAGTGGTGAACTGTAACAACATTCATGTTTTTCTTTCACATTTGCTTTTCTATTGTTACTTTGTCGCTTGGAACTCATGGATTTGGTTGAAAATGTCTGGGACTTGGTGTGGAGCTGAGAATATTCATGGTTCATATGGTTAAACAAAGGCCTGATTGCCTATTTATAGGAAAACATTTCATTGGGCAGGGAGATTTTAGTGTTTAGTTTTCCTTAATTCCAATGGTCATGCCTGTATTTTTGAATGTAATCTTTTAATGCTTGGACTTTAGAGCTTCTGCTAATGTGGATAAAGTAAAAGAGAAGACCCTGGCAATGATAAAACCAGACGGAGTTGATGGTAACTACACTGACATTGTAAAGAAAACCATTTTGGATTCTGGCTTCAGCATCACCCACGAGATGCAGCTCCAGCTGGATGAGGATACTGTCAAAAGTTTTTATGCAGAGCATGCTTCGAAGAGCTTTTTCCCATGCCTTGTTCAATACATGACAAGGTATCTTTGCTCCATCTTCATCTTGAGATAAAGCATTCTCTGTGAATAATGCCTTTAGAAATCCTGCATACATGAATAGTGTAGCTGAGATTAGCTGGTTTCAGCCTTCTGGATAACGCGCTAAATGAAGAAGCCGTAGTACCATATGATTCATATAATATTTCAGTCAAAATGTTCTCACAAATTGTTGTATGTATTCCTAGTTTTTATGCTCAATCATAAATACTCTCCTCCCTGCCATAAGATCTCAGATTAGTACATTTTGTTTTCTCCTTCATTGTGTCTCTATCTGTACGAGAGTGGCTGATTAGTTGTCTGTTTTTGACCAGTGGGCCGGTCCTGATAATGGTTTTGCAAAAGGAAAATGCTATAGCTGATTGGCGTGCTTTGATTGGGCCTACAGATGCAAAAAAAGCCAAGGAGACTCATCCGAAAAGGTTAGTTATTTGCCTAGTTGTCACAGGCCCTCTATTTGTTACGATGGAATCTAAGTTATCTAAACTTGTTTTAACTCGTACTACGGGTACAATTTTCAGTTCTAATAAATTTTATCTTTTCCTTTCCAAACCCAGTGTCAGAGCTTTCTGTGGGCTTGATTCACAAAGAAATTGCGTTCACGGTTCAGATTCTCCACAATCTGCTGCCAGGGAGATAGCTTTTTTCTTTGAAAAGTCATCTTCAGGTCAAGTATCAATTTATATGTTAAATTAGGCAAGATGCAAATTCTATATCAGTTTGTACGGCACGTTATAATTGCAAAAGGCACCTGATCCACATTTCATCCTTTTTCCCCTGATTATGAAGTCCATCCTGGTGTTGGTGTTCCTCTATGTACTAGTTTTAACCGACCTACATAAATCCACAAAGGTATTAACTTCCAATCTGGCCACACTTAGTTGTTTTCTTCATCAGCATAACAACATTCCACTCCTTGAAAAAGCTTACAATTAGGGTTCGAGTAGATTCACTTTGTGGCTAGCATCAGTGAAAGAAACAGGATTAGAGAAGATAATTGATATTAGCTCCTTTAGTTCTTTATGTGTTGCATATTCACTTGCAGTCTCCTTGATTTGGATAAACTCATAAAAACCTGAGAAATGAGATGAATTATGTCTGCTAGAACCTCTTACTCCTTAGGAATGTGGGATCTCCACCTTGCATTATTTTGCTGACATGGTACACCAGCAGGAAAGCCTAAAGGTTTCGTATCATTGTACTGATATGATAAAATCAATATACATTCCTCCTTTGGACCATTTCTAGTCCCATAAGGAAAAGTTACCGAAGAAATTTAAAGAGACAAGCTACCATCTATTGAAGATCCTTCCTCGAGAAACAAGAGGATTTCTGTAATAACGCTATATAAACGCAATAGAGGAAATTCCATCTAAAGAAGACTGCAAATGCATCAATTCACAATATTGCAACTGTTTTTTTTGACAATACTACAGTTGGGTTTGGCTGCAGGCTTTGTTTCAAAGCATGATGAATTATAAAGTTGTAAGTGTTCGGAAGTGAATTGTGCTCTAATCTGTACCTCAGCACACCATTTATGTATAGAAATCTCCAATTATTGATCACTGCAGAACTTCTTTTGTCTAATAGGCTTTGGATGGCATCGGCATCCTTGTAAGGTTACTCTTGGCAGCCTTTCGATCCTCACTCTTTAGTTTCTTCTTTTTGTTTTTTAATATTAACTCTCTGAGTTGTCATTATCTTGTTTTTGGCAGTAGAGTTTCTGAAATTGCTTATTGAATTCACCTGCAGGAAACAACTTCTATAGTATATCTTGTGCTCTATGACTTCTATTTGTTGTATGAGTATTCCAAGATTAAAGCTGTACTGACTGTATTGATTGTTTCACTATGCTGTTTGGCCACTCTTTAGTATAAGGTTCATTCTGGCAAGGCAAAAGTATGTTTTGATTTTCAAATTTGGGCTGTAAGATGTGTACCTAAGATAGTAGTGGTGGAAGACGGGAGTTTATGCTTTTCTTTTCAAAAATTTGTTGTGATGGCCTTTTCTAATTATGGTCTTGATTAAAAGATTGCACTTTTTAATTATTTGTCTGTCAGACTGCCACTAAATGATGATGCAAGAGATGGAGCTGGTTATGTTCAATTGTACACAATTTGACTGAAAGTTCTATTTTGATTATCAAACAAGTGATATCTTGCTAGATGCAAGGAATAGGCATCATCGTCTCTTATTTGTGTTTTTGTTACTTAAACATTTAAGTGCTCTAGGCATCATTGTCTCTTATTTGTGTTTTTGTTACTTAAACATTTAAGTGCTCTTTCTTTCGCTCACATGAGTATGAATTTTTTTGAATTGCTGAATTCCGTTTTTGATCAATGGATGCCTAAAGGGAGGTTTGCTTTTAAACGTTTATTTTAGCTTATTCAATTCACTTGCTTCTTTGGAAATGATAAAATATTGGCGCACACTTATAGACTTGAAGTTGAGCATATATGATACCAAGATGCTGGAGTTGCCATTTATGACTGCACTTTTATAATTGCTATGCTGAGGGCTATACTGACATATTCTATGGGAGGTCTTCCTGGCTGTGTTCAGGTCTTGATATCATCAGTAAAAGGATTTTACAAATCACTTACTCAATAATTGAATGTGTTTGTGGGTTGGTTTTTTTGTCCATATTTGTGATGTTAAAGCTGTATTCAGTATTCACCAATGAGCTGGCAATTCCTATAAGGTACATGTTAGTTACTTTGTTAATAATGAGATATGGCTAGTGCTGTCATAGGGAATGTAGCCTCAAACATGTGATAACATTGCCTGAAGGGAAAGAAGAGAAAAGTAAAGCAAAGATGTTAACTCTTCGAAAATTGTTAATAGGAAATATCTATCTCGTCTGTGATTGGTTTAGTGGCTGAACTTTGCTTGATTTCTGTCATCTTTATCTGTTGCAGAAGGTGTAGAATCGAACACGTGTGCTTGATTGGTAAGATTACTAATTTTTTAGTGTCACAGATTTGCATTGTCTTCATCATTAACAAAGCCTCTCCAAGCATTAGTCAAATATGCTTTACACTCTTTTGGTGTATGTACTGTGGCATGGTGATATTAATTAAGTTGTGCCCCCTTATTTTGCTTGTTGGACAGTTGATTTAATTCTAATTGCTTATTGGCTTATTATAGTTTGCGCGTTTAGGTCTTTTATATTTTACTTCTCAATCAGAAAGTATGAGAGAACTCTTTAACCCCTTAGATCATCATGATATTTTAGCTAAAATTTTAGAAGGTAATGTGTTTTTATTGGAGCTTCTTTCAGACATGGGAATGTTTTCCTAATGTGAATTTACTGTGTTTCACGAACAACGTAACTCGTCAAGAATGGCTGAATCTAAGGTATTCTGGATTGACTTCTATGTAATACAAGTTGGAAAAATGTTTCAAGTTCATTTTTGCATTTGTCATCTCTGCCCGTATATGTTGGGTTGCTCTCCTTGTTCAATGAATAGAATCTCTGAGACTTCACTCATTTTGCTTGTAAAGTTTCCTGATGTAGAGTTTTAACTCTTCACTTCGTGTCCATTCTTTTGAAAATCCTGGCCATTGATAGGGTAATATTTATTTGCTCTTTACTCTATCTGTTCTTGAATACGAGAATGCACCCATCCACCAACCCAACCACCCCCGCCCCCCCTCCTCTCTCACACACACGCGCACACACAGTGGATAAGAAAGGATAAAACATCGGTGGTGGTCTTGTTTTCTCCCTGTGATGTTTGAGCTTTTGTATTTAGTTGCAAATAAATGAGACACCTAGTTGTAGTTGACAAGTGGTTTAGTTAGGATGGAACTGTCTAAGGTTGAGTATGGTTCACAGAAATCGGATTTGGTCTCCACTTACGCTAAAGAGTACATAATCAATAAATATTTGTGACAAATGTAGGAATTTGATTTTGAGACATAGGACTTAGCAATTACACGGGGATAAATATTAAACAGTCTATTGAAGTAGTTTTATTCAAAAAGAACCTACTCTGATTAGGTTCACACACATTTCCTAGCACTACAGTTTCAGCTCAAGTATTTTCATACCAAGAAAATATTCAAGATCCAATGAGATTTTTGAGCTAGTCAAAACCAAGTTGGGTAGCCACTTTATGGAGGATAGTAGTCCACATCACATAGTTTCCTTGATTAATTGAGGAAATGTGTAAAACATTCCAGATTTGGTAAGTTTCGATATTTTCTCATTGCAAACTTTTGGGGTCTCTCAGCCCTAGAAATCTCTACTAGTTGTACTCACATGGCTTTCTGGGTTTAAATGAAAAAAGAAAGGGTTAATTTTCTTGATTGGAGTGTTCTTCTTAAGCTCTCTTATTCTTTTTTCTCTTTTTTACTTTTGTCTCTTTGTACATGCATCTCGAGGGATGTGGAAATTCTATATAGAAGCTCAGGGAAACCTGAAAGAATTATGGTGACGACGGGAATGACGTCTTAATCCTATATTTCTTCTATTTTTATTTTTTCCCCCTATTTGATATGAATTTGGGGTAAATATGCCAAGAATGGTGACAGGACCAATGACGTTTTATTGCTAGACCAAGAATGGTTAAGGGTACTTAGTATCGAAGTTTATTTGCTGATGATTAGTATAAATTGAAGTATAGCTGCAAGAGAAACTGCCAGGATCACACGTTTATTATTAGGTAAAAGTTATAGTTGATAGAAGTAGTATAATTTCATTTCCTTATACATTTGGCAGTACAAAGTATCGTTCGTCTTGTTTCAAACGATAGTCGGCGTGTGGTGGCAGTGTCCCTATAAGTGCCATGGGGTCAAGCAGTTAGTCTTTGATTAGTTACGCTTCCTTAAATTAATGGGTGATGCTGACATTAATGCCAACAGAAATATATATATATATATATATAATTTATTTGAAATATTCTATAAAGATTAATTGATAAGTCAAACATTCACTCAAAGAGAAAAAAGAGAGGACAAGAGGATTATAAATAAGGACTTCTATCAGATTTAAACTTCCACTAACAAAAATTAATATTACTTAAAAAGGTTAAAAGTCAAAATAATATTTATTATTGGTTAACACAAACTATTAGTTTTTTTGTGTGTGTGTGTGTAATTTTTTTAACACAATCTATTGCTGATGATTGAAAAATTTGCAATTAGCACTTAACATTTTGGTCTTAGTTGTTTCACATCACTATTATTTTAGAAAAGATCTTAGATTAGCATTGATATATCTGTCAATTAAAAAAATTACTCTGCCGTACATGTGAGTGGGGTGCCCTCTACAATCATGCACTAACATGCCAAGCCGTAGTAAAACTAATAACAATCACCAAACATTATTGGCCACTTTGATTAAAAGTAATCACCTTGATTAAATGATGTGAATAGCTACTAATTAATTACTCCAATTATCTACATAATTAAACGACACATGCTGGAGCTAGACAGGGGTACCTAGGAATCTGGATTAAAAAAAATTGTTAAAGCTGAGAATATTACTACTTTGTTAATATTGAAAAAATTTAGGAGACTAGTCATTTCTGGAAATTAAATGGGTTTGACAGTCAACCCCGACCCCAGTGGTACACGTGTTGTTCCAGCATGCTATGGGAAATTTATTAGGGAAGGGTGTCAAACTACAGTATCAGTAAGCTATTGATAAGGACCTTTGAGGAAATGGGAATTTGTACGACCATTGCACCACATTAGAAGTTCTGAATTTGTTGGTCATTTTTCCTTGCTTTTTAACTTTTTTTTTTAATTTTTAATTTTTTTTTGGAACATTGTGAATCTTGAATGAGTCAAGCTAGTTCAGAAAGGTTTCATTTGGATCGATGGATTTGGATTTGAAGAAAGAATTTGAGGACAAGATTTTGAGTAACTTTAAATTTTTGATAGATTTCAAATCCATTGCAATGTTCAGAAAATAGCTCAAAATAAGAGTCAATGAATTTGAAATCCATTGAAAATAATGATAATAATAGTTATGACGACATTACTATGTGTAATAATGTTGATGATAATAATTATAGTAAATTATGATTAAACAATATAATTCATATACCAAATTTAATATTTATAGCTTTAGTAACTTAAATTTAAACAAACCTACTCAAAAAGATTTAAACTTGAATAGGCTCGGCAATAAATAAGTCATGCTAATGTTTTATTATTATTATTTTTTTATTAAGGTTTTGTTTGGTAGGGTGGAAAATGGGAGGAAGGAGAGGGGAATGAAGGAAATTGGAAGGAAAATGTATATTTTTCCTTGTTTGATTGTGGGAGGAAAATTGAAGGAAAGAAATTGAGAATGGAAAAATAAGCATGGGGCCCGTTGATTTTTTTTCCACCCAAAATCGAACGGAAAATGAGAGGAAAATAACACAAGGATCTCTATAAAATAATATTTTCAAAATTGCCCATATGTATAACTAGGTATTTAAATAATATTGTATCTTCTACTAGAATGAATCCTTGCATTTTTTAAAAAACAAATACGACGCGTGCATTGATATAATATATTAAAAATATATTTCACATATTTATTTCTTTATTTATTTTATTTTCATTAAATTTTCTACAATATAATTATATTTATAATTATATAAGAATGTGATTGTCATTTGACACAATGTAAACAAATATTTCATTATATTAATTTATATATTTTATTTACATTATACTTATTTAGTTTAATTTTATTAATCTATTTTAATACATAAATTCATAAACATAATTATGATTTATAATGATATAAAGGTATAATTGTCATTTAATATATAAATCATTTTCTTTACTTTCACTTTTCCATTCAAACAAACAAGAGAAAATAAATAGATTTTTATTTTCTTTCTATCTGTTTTCCTTTCAACCAAACATACCTGTAGAAAATTAAAATCCATTCATTTTCTTTCCTCTCATTTTCTTTCCTTCCTATTTTCTTTCCTCTGCCAAATGCACTGTAAATGACATTAAGTGTCTTAACTTTTGTGGTGTTTTACATTTTAATATTTCATATTTGTGATAGTGCAGTCATAGTGTCCAACACCTGTCATTTGTGTTGTGATGATCCGTTTTCACTATTTCGCTGAATATTGGGTGTATATTAGGGAATATTCAATAGGAATATTCCTATTTTGGAGTTGGGGAATATATAGAATAGCGAACACGGACAATCAGATCACAAATGATAAACGTTGAATACCATAGAACTTAAATGTTGAATATTAAAGTACAAAACACTCTTAAATGTTGGCGTATTTAATGTATTTTACTTTTTTTTTAAAAACAATGAATTTGAATATGTGTGTAAGTGTGTAGGCTTTAGGATCAGTATAATTTAGAAACTCGAGCTTAAATTTAGAATCTTGAATTCAAATCAAATGACTTTAGAAGTCGAACCAAAATTTTCTAGCTGTATAAGTTGATACCTATATTGTGTGAATTTTGAAGGATTTAGATGATTAACAAAAACCCAAAAATGGCTGTTGAAAGATTTGATACTTCACTTTTATTCATGGTACCTTATATAGTTGGTCAAGATAATTTATCAAGTTTTTAGGAGGATTTTATGCTGCAACAAAGTACAATACAATCAAGATTTTTTTATGATGATCTTGACAAAATCTTCCAAGTGATACACAAGGCTAATTCAAATGCCACGTTTGACTACCTTGGATCATTAATCTCCAAGGCATTAGATAAAAATTAATAATGTTATTAACAGAGTTTTCTAATTAGAGGGAAACGAAAAATAAGGTTTATTTATGGCTAGAATGAGGCTTATATGCCTATAAAATAAATAAATAAATAAAGGTTACTCATAATATTCATTTAATTACTTGATACACAAAGAAAAGATTGGAGTGGTGGGTATAGTCTAGATCTGACTGGGACCACTCATAATTGGAATAGGGTCTATTTACACCCTTTTTTCAGTGAACATGGCTCAAGCAGCAATTGAGAACCGAATGTCTGATTCCACCTAGTGAGGCGAATTCAAACAGGTACAATATGAATAAGCCTAGAAACAAGTTATGCATACCATTAGGTTATTCTATGGACAATAATGCGTTGTGAACAATTTAATGAAAGTTGGCAAACATACCAACATTGAGAAAGAAACAAAGTTATAGAATGAAATATAACATATTTTTAAGCTATAGTACCAAAATTAAGTATGAATTAGCTTACGGTACCAAAAAACAACATTTTCCTACAATTAGAATGCACAATATTTGAAATTTAAAGAGACTTCACCCAATCTCCTTCAATTCACTAGTAAGTGAACAATTAACAAATCAAATGTATTGCATTCAACGCATCAAAAGATTTCACTATGAATGTGTTAAAATGTATAAGTTCTTTGTATCTAACCTTGGAAACAAATAAGAACCTCGAAAATATGCTTGCCATTTCAACTGTCTCACACATTATGTTATTCAATGTATCTTGTATTATATCTAACATATTTTGTTTTACGCTTTAAATTATCATGCTTTATACAATTATGGATCTACGTATAATTCAGGGTGTGCATGTATACTCGTTGATTTTGAATTTTTGTATATATGTATAGTTAAATTTGAGAGATCTCACTTTTGACCCTTTAGAATACTCTTTAATTTTATTGTTTGTATTATCTATGGCTTAGGTGTACCCCGTAACCATATAGTCCTGACTCTGTTACTGTCTCCATGTTTTATTTCTTTATCCTTCTAATTTTTCTTCTTCTTTTTTTACCTCAACAAAATTCAGGGTTCAAATATCCTAACTTTATAACGAAATCACTATATCATTAATAATCTTTGTTTTGGTCAGATATTTTTAGCACTATCAGTAAAATCAAAGCATTAATACGATGCGCTACGTATATAATACTCGTGTCATCTTCCTAACCTCATGATTGATTAGCTCCCTTCTTCGAGATTAACATTTAATTAAGCTTCATCACCTCAAGATTAGCACTCTTAATCTCTTGGATTAGAGAGGCGCCACGAGTGTTCGATTTGCATTTTACTATACAAAAACACCCCTTAAGCCCCTCACCACCATGTGTGGATTCATACTTCAAAACTACATAACAACATAGACTAATTATATATAAAGGGAGATAAGAATGTTTGTTGAGATAATTAAGATTTGATACTAGGTTTTTAGAATTGAATTTGTTAAGAGGGTCTTAATTGTAATTTGATTTTTCTTTTTCTAATATATTTTAGGAACTTGAACCAACAGAAAAAGTTGCTCCACCTTTGCCCATGGTTTTCATAACATATCAATCTTTATTTATTAGTCCCAAAGCTTAAATCTCATTGGCTTCTAGAATGTACTTCTTGTGCACCTGACTTTTTCAGAACCCCCCCCCCCCCCCCAACCCGACCCCACAAACACACACACACACACACACACCTACTGCCTTAACTATCTCTCGCACAAGATTCTATCTTTCTTGAGCAAATTGTGATAGAGATATTTGCTTGTGTTCTAATTTGCACAATGAAGGCTAGTTTTTAAAAATGTTGTTCTTGTTTTTGTTATGAAAGATTAATAACTTTTCTTGCTTTTTGTTACAAATTTTTCTTCTTTGTGTGTTTTTTTGTGGCTGCAGTTCTTCAACTGGATGCAGAGTAAGTTCAATGGAGGACAAAGGGACAAGAGGCCTAATGCAACTCCTAGTACCAGTAAGTTGTGAATTTTTCTGCATATACATATACACACACACACTCACACACATAAGTATATATGTGTGTGTGCGCATACACATGCGTGTGTTCAACTTCTTGGCATTTCTTCAAGTTGTGCGCATTGCATGCTATCTAGCATATGATGGACTTGTTGTTAGCAAGAAAGCCGATGACTAAACCTTCCTGGTGGGGATAGAGCGAAAAGATGGGAATCAGGGCGTCACCCCTTAAAGTCTGTACGAAATTATATTATGTATATGTGTGTTTATATATTTTGACCCTCAAAATAATAAACATACCTTTTATATTTCGTAAAGGTTTAATATGCCACTCCCAAGTTAAAGGTTCTTGCTCCATTCTATCTTTGACATGCAACTTTAACAATACGGTGAAATTAGACTTTGACCCCACTAAGGTTTGGTTTAATTACGCTCAGAACCCCTGTAGTTTTCATGCTTGCACACTTACCTCCCCTGTAATCGGTGGATATGCATGTAATCATGCAAACCACATGGGGTATCAAGAACAAGACAGTTAGAGAATGATTTTATGATGAAATTATAACCTTCTAACATGGCGAAAATCAATCTTAAGTTTTGTTTTTTTTTTAACATGATTCCATTGTTGCAGATCATACAGAGAAAGAACCTCTGAAAGAAGAGCTCAGTGACTGGCCTCACGGATTGCTGGCAATAGGGACTTTCGGAAACAGTACAGATCTAAGAGACAACAACAAACAAGAAATCACTCAAAATGATCAAACTATTAATCAAGAAAATGAAGAAGCCCCTCAAGATCAAGAGCAATGTTCATCTCCTGATTTCTCTGAATTCACAGCTGAAGAAGTGGGAAAGTTGCAGAAAGAGCTAAAAAAGCTATTATCAAGAAAACCAGCTTCTTCATCATCAAAAGCTGAACAAGAAGTTACCAATAGTAATATGGCTGATCTACCGTTGGACAGATTCCTAAACTGCCCTTCAAGCTTGGAAGTCGATAGGACCGCCTCAAATAGATTCAGCACGTATTCGGACGATAAAGATGAGGAGGAGATTGATCGGACGATCAGGATCATACTTGGGAGATGCAAGGATGTTTGTGAGAAGAAGAAGAAGAAGAAATCAATTGATGGGAAGAAATCATTGTCTTTTCTTGTCAAGAAAATGTTTGCTTGCAGAAGTGGATTTGGTCCAGCTCCTAGTTTGAGGGATACATTTCAAGAATCAAGAATGGAGAAGGTAAGAATTTTTGGATTTGCATATTTTTTGTTTTGTTTGATCCAACAAAATTCTAGTCTGAAGGGATGCATTTCATACTCTAAATTCTTTTGGCTCCAAAGTTGTAACATTATCTTTTGTATTTTGTAAAATTTTACATTATGTTTTGAACATATTTTTACCTAATCCAATCTTGTGTTTTACTATGTGCAGCTTTTGAGGACAATGCTGACCAGGAAGATATACCCTCAAAATGCTTCGAGAGCATCATCAATGAAGAAATACCTAGAGGATAATAGGCCTATATCCAAGAAAGTACAAGAAGAAGAATCACACGATAAAAATCGCGAAGGATCTAAATGGGACAAGACTGATTCTGAATGTGAGTTTTCTAATTTTTTTTGCCTTAGTTCAACTATAAATAACGAAGGATACAAAGCCAAGGCGATTGACAGGAGCTGCCAGTCCTCCTCAAATCTATAAAAACTTTTGATTCCGTCCCTGAATATTGAATAGACACGTGAGTTGATATGCCTAGTTTCTTTTGTGTTTTTGCAGATATTGTCCTAGAGATTTAGATACTGCACCAGTTGATCAAGGTTACAAAATTTTTGAGACCCCCTCAATTTTTGAGTTGAAGAAAATAATAGAAGGGGTTTTGAAGAAGGCAATTGGGATCATGGCCAAAAGTTGAATATCTCTGAAAATACAAAGTTACAAAATAAAATTCATTTAGCAATTAAACTTTGCTGGCTCATGAAGTGACCATTTTATCTTGATGGGAAGGCAGCATTTCTGTCTGTCTTTTTTTTTTTTTTTTTCATGGTTGTATCCTTTGGTGGATGCATCACATGTTATGTAATATTCTCATTGATTTTTCTGTAGTTTTATGCTACTGTGGACATTATATTCTTCTTCTTCTTTTTCTTCTTTTTTTTTTTTCGAAACTCTTTTGGACATTTTCTTTGGTTGCAAAGCATTGCATACTCTTACCCCCACTCCCCCGGAAAAAAATAAAAGGTATATTTTCTTCATTTCACAACATGGTTGAGTTAGTTAAAGGATAAACAGATCGTTTGGTGATAATTCTTTGTACCTACAGTAAACAGATCGATTTCGAATTTAAATCTCAAACGGATAGTTGAGAAATCGGTGAACATCCGCTTTTCTAAATTAAAAGAAAAGGGGGGAGGAGGGGGAGGGGGTAAAGAATCTCAATATTCATTTATTTAATTTTTTTTCTTTGCGGAAAGTTCAATTTGTATATGCACCAAAAAGGGAAAGGAAAACGCAACATATGCTTGAAGGTGTTTGGTTTAATGGATATATATTCTATCTTTAGGTTTGGAGCATCATTAGTGTTTCAAATTCTAACAGTGTGTGTGTATGTAGGGTTAAGTCATCAGTGTTTGTGCATACTATTTAAAAAAAAAATTTAAGGAACCCAATATCTAAAGGGCCAAAATACAAATATCTGAAACATAAATGACTAAATTGAATGAGAAAAAGAAAGCAAGGCCAAAAAAGGAAATTGCTGAAAAACCCCCTATGATACTCGTACAAGTACTCGAAGAGAAAAAGATAGAAAACGAAGCACCATCTCTTCATAATAACCTTCATAATAATCAATAAGCTTGCCTCCGCCCCCAAATATGGGGATAGGCCCAATGCCCATGAGTGATTAGGGTTTTCCCAGATCCGATCTTCAACAAAAAGTCAACATAAACCCCCCACCTGGCTTTCGAAACTTGGCCCCTTTTTCCTGTTTTCTTGAATTAGGGTTTAGTAGATTCATCGAAGTTGAGGTTTTTCTTCTTTTTTTCGGTTGAGGGGCGATAAAACAGTGCAAATCTGAGCTGCCAATGCAACTGGTTTCATTGAAATTGGTGGATTTTGTGGTGGGTTTTTTTGTATTACCAAAAAAGTTGAAACCTTGTTTTGAGCTCATCAATGTCGTGGGCAGGCCCGGAAGATGTTTACCTCTCAACTTCTCTTGCCAGCTATCTTGACAGTAGGTTTTTCTTGTTTTGCTTCAGTAGCTTGTTTTTTTCCAGCTTTTATTCTTGTTGTTCGAAATTCTAAGAGCTTTTATATATCAGGCATGTATAGCGCTTTATTTTATTTTAATTGTTTTTGTTTATTTATATATTTATTATTTTCATGGGGGGGGGGGGGGGGTCTTTTTGCTGCATTTTGATTAACTGTGGTGTTATTGAATTTTCTTTTGGGGGGTTATTTGAATTGGGCCATTGATTCTTGATGTTCTTGGTGGTGTTTTGTGATGAGGGTCTCTTTTAAAATCTGTATTGAAGTTTGAATTTATTCATCTTTTTTATCGAGCTTTTTGAACGGGTACTTTGGGGAGTTCTGGAATCATCTGTTCCTGTATTGTCTTTGTTGAGGAGATTTTGTGTTAAAATTATATCTTTTACAATCGGGAATGCCCTCTGCATTTGTTCTTTATGATTTTCATCTGTGAAATCATGCGGTCAAGATAAGGATAATGGATGCAACCTAGTTCATAGTAGCAAGATGGCTTCTGTTAAATTGGAATTTTGGCTTCTTGTGAATATATAATCTAAAGGTGGTAGCTTTGGTAAGTAACTAGAGTATGATTATTCCCCGCATGATTTACACATGTGCGTGGCACGCACACACGCACACATATAAACACTATTTTGCAAAAAATGCCATGGAAAATGAAAGTTACTTGACTCAGATCAAGTCAAAGATGAATCTTGTTGGGAAACTATGTTACGAGAAATTATACTTTAATTAGCAGGCGTGATGAACTGTATACTGATAATAAAATTCGAGTTAATCACGTGTCATGCCTAATAATAGTGTTGTTTCAAGTTTTTTTCATTACTATACAAAATAAGACAAGTGATTAATTTTATAGTTGAATTTGTTAACACCTTATTTTGGAAAGTCAAGCTCAATATGTGCAAAAACAGAGGATGTATGGCCAAAGTTTGATACATTGTCTAACCTAATTTTGCCACTATAGAACTTACCTTCATAATTGTAAGATATGTGAGAAGCTCTCAAGAGGTTGTAAAGGTAAGAAAAGTATTTCCTCTGTAGAAAAGAAGAAAGTTTGTATTGGTTCTTTCTGTAATAAAAATAACTGTTAATTTGTTCCCTGTAACCTTGTTGCCCAAAAAAAAAACTGTCTCAGTTGCTATTAAGTTATTTCAAACGAAAAACAAAGAAAAGGATGGACTTTTATGTTCTCGGTCAAGAAATTTTGTTCAAAACTTTATTTTCCTTTGTCATAATACAAATCCCTGTAGCATCATTTAAGAATTCTATTTGATCCGGCAATAGGGCCATTATTATGTTTATCAGTTTAACACTGTTTTGTGTATCGTTACTTATATCTTGAAGCCTTTCGGAGAGATTTAACTGTGATTTGGACGTGACTGACCAAAATTGATCATTGTGTTTGACATTTTGTCATACACGAGGTGCAAAAAAAGGAACAGTTGCTGAACCTTTAAGTTTATTTTTTGCAGAAAAACTTCTTGTATTACTTCGAGATGGCAGGAAACTATTAGGCATTCTTCGTTCATTTGACCAATTTGGTAAGACCTTGAACTTGTTGTATATTCCGCCCTTCCCTTTTCTCAAACTATCGGCTTTTCTGACAACAAATTTACCATCGTATCTATAGCTAATGCTGTTCTAGAAGGCGCTTGTGAACGTGTTATTGTTGGTGAACTTTATTGTGACATCCCATTGGGTCTTTATGTTATCCGTGGAGAAAACGTAGTCTTAATTGGGGAACTGGTATGCGGCCTCTTTTTTTTTTTTTTTTTTTTTTTGCAGAAAGTACTTAAAGTTTTTTATTCCCTTTTCTGGCATTACATGAGAGGGTGATCTTTCTGGTTAGGATTTGGACAAAGATGAGCTTCCCTCTCATATGACTCGTGTCTCAGAGGCAGAGATAAGAAGGGTATGTTCTACTTGTGTTTTTTCTTGTAAGTTTTTAGTATTTCACTGTATGGTTCGTGTTCTATATTATTCTTCTCTTTTAAGGAATACGCTGATCTTGTTAGAATGAAGTCATACTTATGGGACTTTGCTTGTTATGTTTATAACTTCACACACACACACACACACACATACATGTATATGTGTATATATATATATATTAAAATTTAGAACTTTTCCCTAAGAATGACCCGAATTGCCTTTTATATATTGTAAAAAGTTCAATCTCGCCTTCCAAGGTTAAGATTCAATCTACCCTCTGAGGTTAGCATTCCTGACTTCGCCTCTGTTCGCCATGGTGCAGGCACAAAAAGCTGATAGAGACGAATCGATCCTCAAGGGTACCATGAAGAAGAGGATGGATTTCCTCGATATGGATTGATTGATGTACGATCCCATCTCTTTCGTTTTGCTTCAAGGCCATGCCTATCAATGTCTGCAAATATTATCGCAGATGCACCACTACTCAGCCAGAGAGTCATTTTGCTTCTATGTCACTTTCTCCCCAAATTCATAATATTAGGAAAAAAAAACATATAATTAGTTTCGAGTATGATCTTCGGCTCGTTGATGCGAGAAATGTGATGGAGATGATATGAGAAATTGGGATTAGAACATGGATTGAAATCTGACTTGTTCCATAGTATTTTGTTTTTGGAAGGATGTCAGATTTTAGCTGATTGTATAGACAAGCAGTATGAGCCATGGGTATGGCTTTTGCCTGATCCTTTCTTGAAGTTAACACCTCAAGTTTGTTGTTCTTTGTAAGCCAACATATCCAAGACTTTATAGCGTTTTTATTATTTGAAGTGGATTTGTTATGATCAATCAATTACAATAATGATATAATGTTTCAAATAAAGAACAAATTATTACAATTAATCATCACATAACAATGAAATGTAAATTACTATATAGAAGGAAGAAATTGGTATTAAATTAGAATAATGTCTGCATTCACAACAAATTGAACCTACAATTTTGAAATTATGGAGCCTCTACTATACTATTCAGGCAACGCCGCACTGGCAAGACTTCATAGGTTTAACTTTGAAGAGCCTTAATTTTGCCGCTTGACCTTATTGACAACGTGTTTAAGGCTTTAAGCATCACATTAATTCGTACAAAAAGTGAACTTACTAATTCACGAGTAGCCATGCATATTGGGTTTACAATTAAGTAGAGTTAAGATTAATTACTCGAAAATGGAATAGATGCCAACACTGGCACTATATACATATATATTATACACTAAACGAAAACATTAGTAGCAAAAAAATATAAAGGGTAAATTACACCTACCTCTCCTGCTGTTAAGGCCAATTACAACCAGGCCCCCTCCTCTCATGCATGGAAAATTTCATCTACCTCCCCTGCGGTCTAGTTCCTACTTCAAACCCAAGCTAGAATATATATACATATATATATATATATATATATCTATATATTCTGGTATAAAAAGAAAGTTATTTTTGTCTTACAAATGACGGTTATTTATGTGATTTAACAAAATTTGCCTCTTCAATTTTATGTGAATAAATAGAGATGTATAAAATTGGAGCTGAAATTAAAAATTCACATGAAATCGATTCAATTTGGATACCAAATTTTGATGTGCCAATTTTAACCTTTTAATTAGTAAACACATGTAATAAATCAGTAAATAAAAAGGTCAATATTGTAATATTACATCCAATTTAAAAAATCCATGTTCTCAACCCATAAACCACTTTTTCTAATTATAATTACTTGATTTTTTTTTCTTTTTGTGTTTATTCTTTATCATGTAATTTTATTTCATATAACTATTTTATTTTTAAATTATTATAATTTAATAAATTATTTCAAATAATTCTTAAAAAGTATTCTTATGATAGAAATTTAATAATATATTTATATTTTTATCCTAAAAAAGAATTAAATACCAAATTAAGATATATATATTTTATATTTTACACACACGTAAACTGTGCGGCGTTGCTAGAATATATATAACAAAACTGCAAAACAAAAGGTGTTTAATGACCCCAAAACAAATTATCCATGACGGCTTTCTTAACATCCTCAGCTGAGTACTGGACATAATTCTCCGGGTGCTTCTCAATCTCAACATGCCTCCTGTATTTTCCAAGAAACGAAGTATAGACAGGGACAAGCATCTCGACTATCGAATGCCTCAGTTCATCGCGGAGTTCATAGTCAGGTACTGCCCAACTGGCCTGAGTTCTAAGCGTCTCCTTAAACTTGCCATTGAAGGCCTTCAATCTCTGAGTCCGGCTACGTTTGAACACACCGGAAAGAACACCATCGTCGACCCCTGCCAAGCAATCCAACACCCTGTCACAGGTTGTCTTAAGGTAACTAGTTTTAGCGAGACGATACTCGCCCGATAACTTGTTCAAATAATCAATTCCATAAATCTCTGTCAAGGTCGAATGCCCTTTGATCATTTGAACCACATAATGAACATTGTTCATCATGAACAAATGAGCCAATGAAGCATCGCCGTACTGCTTGCATTTGCCCTCCAGATTGAACTTCAGAATCACGATTATCCAGAACAGATGGAGCACGAACGGGGAATTTTCCCGCGCCTGCAACAAACACATATCGAAATCCAAATTGCTGGAATCTGTTGGGGGATCACACACGATCAGTTCCTCCAATTTCTCCTTGTGATCCGCCATCGAATGAAGATAACTCATCACGTATTTCGTCAGCGGATGAATAGACCCTCCTGAAATCGGAACGTTGATGGCCTCGTCCAACACGGCCTTCTCAAACTCCGATAATATACCTAGAGCAGCCTCAGCTAAGCCGGATAATAAATCCACAGCCTGTTTCCTGATGAATTCGCCAGATCTCAATCTGAAAAGGACCTGTATATCAGGCAATAGATCGGACAAAACTTTGTGAAGATCCAAAATCCTAAACAGTCTCTCCGGTGATCTCCTCCCAGCGCTAACCGCCTCCACGAAACTCAACAACCGAACGGCCGGATATCTGATCGTCTCCATGAAACAAGCATCGTCCATTTTAGCCCCCAAATCCTTGAATATCAACTCGGACAATATCCTCTCGTCGGCGAACAGCACGCGGACGGTGATCTTCGCGACGCTGATCCAGCGCCGGATCTTTGGCTCCTGGACCGCCCATTCGAGCCTCCGCACATTCTTCGCGCTCAGTTTATCGATCCCGAGCTTGTTGAAGCTCTCGTCCAGGACGGTCCTCCGCGCCCTCGCGTACGCCTCGACGCACTCGCGGGAGTATCCGGCGGCGATCATCCTCCCGGCGATCCGCCGGAGATCGCCGATTGCTTCGGGCGGGATGTGATTTAGCTCCAAGTGTTTGTTCAGCTGCTCCTGAGAGAAGGAGCTGGACTCGGAGTCTGTGTACGTGCTGCTGGTGAGTGAGGCTGACTCTGTTTTAACGGGGAAGGTTTGCGAGAGGAGGATATCGCGGAACTCGCTCTCGAGCTCGGCCATGAAGGCGGCGTCTGGTGAATGCACGGTTTCGCCGGCGGACAGATAATTTATTCGTTAGTTTTGTGTTTGAATTAAGGTACGACTATGGCGATATTTGTAAAGGGAATTGGACAAAAAGTTGCGTGTGAGTCACGTTATCTATTTAGCACGTGTTTACATTTATGGTTATCATGTGTTTGTGTAATTTAAGAAGAGTTTCCTCGTGTTTATTTTTCGAAAAATTTTAATCCGAACCTTGATCGAATTCAATAAATTATATGGCAAGTATATTACACTTATCAAGTGATTGATCACTCTCCCTAAATTATCAATCATTTATAAAATAAATATAAAATACTCGTCATATGATTAACACTTATTCGAGCGAGTCGAGTTTGGACTAGAAGTCCACTTCTCCACTCATGTTGCTAGTTGTTAACCCACGAGAAATTGGTTTCACTTGGTTATTGGGTGTCAAAAATAACTCACCATTTGGGCAGATTAATAAACTGCCATTTTAATTGTGATGAACATTGACCAAAATGTCCTCAAATTACAAATCATGCCCTTAAAGTCAATGTAAATATTTTTGGCTCCATACTTCCTGCCACAATTCTCAATTTCTGATGTAGCACAAGAAGCCTACCTGCTCTCACAGTTCAATCTGTATCTTGCCCAACATAGCTTCTCTTTCCGATCTGGTTGCCTCTTGACCTATTCTCTCTCGTCAATTTTTAAGCTCCTTGTGTGGCTTTGGGCTAAATCATGCTCACTCGTCAATTTTTTTTCCATCTCGATTTTATGCAATTTGATTATTTTGTCAAAAGGGTTCATTTTTGGGATTATTTGATGGCTCTTTTTTTCTTGTTTTTGTGATTGTTTAACACGCGTTTTGGATCTTTTTTAAGTTTTCATTTTTGAAACATTTTAGTGACTCTTGTATATGTTCAAATGCTGTTCGTCTGATACGTTTTGGATTCTTGGATACTATTGTTGAAGTGGAGGGTGATTGAATTTGATTGGTTAGTGTTTGGTGAATTTGATGTTGGATTTTTGGTGTCTATTGTTAAGTTCTTTGTTGGATTTTGGTACCTCATTTATACAACTTTTTGCTGGGTTATCAAGAGTATAGACACCACATAAATAAAGAGGGGTGAAATTGATTTTACATCACTAAAAACTATTAACTGGGACACAAAGTAAACACGATGGCAGATAAAGTTTCGATTACCAAACTTAACCTCCCAAAGTAAACATGTGATCTCTGTTATCAAAACCAATGTTAACTGGTAAAAAAAGTTACTTTATCCAAACACCCATTAACCATTACGAGGATTGTAAACATGTCCTTATTTATTTATTTTGGAAAGTTGAGTCACTTTATTTGTTTCCACGAAATGGGTGAGAAGTTAATCATAAAACTATAAAAGTCACTTTATTTATTTATTTTTTGACATTTTATCGGTACAAACTAATGCAACAATGCCAATCATTTCTATGTGCTTAGAGAGGTGTTTCGAGGAAATTCTCAAACATTCACCAAAGTCTTTTTGTCGACATAAATTGTATCAACTCTATTTTGCCATTTAAAAAAAATCCGAAGTTGCATGACAAGATTACAAAAGTATGAATACAATTGACATAGACACAATTGACATAAACCCATTTTTCCTTACGTTGTTAAGTGATTTACATTAAAAAATTGATACCACTATGTTTGACGTGCCATATTTTTAATCGGACTTCTTAGCCGTCTTTCACATGACGCGCTCGCTGATTCCCGCTGCTCGAAGTCCTTGGAGACATTTCCGACAAGGGTGCCGTATATTGACCGGTTTGGCAAACCTCTCGTAATCATCCCCGACGAGCCTGGCCGGACGATTCCTCTCTCGATTGGATTCATGTCCTCGGCCCCTCTAATCGATTTCATGATCGACCAGGACCATATCGGATCCAATGCATCCTTATTGACATTAAATGCTCCGTCAGATCAGGGTATGGGGGCGCCACCAAACCCCATACCTCATTAATGGAGTGCTAATTAATACCTATTGACCCTATCATTAGACTTATGGGTCGTCCATATCAGCCCTTGACGACCTACTTGGCCTAGCGGGCCCACTAGAGCGTGGTCTACATGAACATACTATAAATACCCTTGTATTTATGGTATGATTCACTCATTAATTACTCTCAACGCCCTCACTCTGCTCAAATTTAGACAAAATCGATCCACTGACTTAAGCATTGGAGGGTCTTAGTCGAGACCCATCTCGGCTAGCTCACGTTGCCTTTCCCTTGTTGCAGGTTAACTTCTCCACCAAATACCTTCATTCACACACTCGATCAGAGTATCTGATCGAGGTCGACCAGCTCCCAAAATCGACCCACATCAACGTTATAAATATGTTTGTGTCAATTTAATGAACTTTACAATGTGAACTTCACAAGTTTAATGAAGACTTCCATTCTTTTTGAACTTCAACTTTGTTATATGAGTTAGACCTATTGATTGAGTGTACATTTATTCCAATTTATGCACAACACAACATACTAGTTCATCAATCAGACAGAAAATTCATCAAATAGTCCAAAGATTCATGTAATTTTGACCAAAAAAATGGTCATTGGTGTTGCAATCTAGTGGTGGAGGGTTCGAATCAAGCATCATTGATGTCCTGAGTTCGAGCCTTTTTGTCTTGGGTGAGTATATGTGCGCGTGTGTGATGTTCCAGTTAATATTTATAAGGTATTTCGAATTGATTGTATCAAATAAAAAAAAGCAAATGACAAAAAAATATTTACCATAGAAATGAATCAGACTAAAGCTCGTTTGTATGTAAGTAACTTTTCCCAATGAGGCAAATATATTGGGGTTGTATTGCACTAAACGGCTCAAATTTTGCAACATCATTAATTCACTTGCAAAAGAAATCGACGTACAAAATATAATACAATTTCAACCACTTAATTCATATGTGGAGCCCAAATAGCGAGTTCATATAAGAATTTTGCCCTCCTAGCTGATCCATACAATCAGCCAAAACCAAAAATTTTTAAGTCCTTTTACATCCAAGTCTAAATTCAAGAAAGTATATATTTTATATACTAGACATTCAAGTCTTCGTAAAAGAAAAATATTCTATAAATTAGAAATAAAAACTAGAACATAGTATTCAAACAGAGCTTCTAACGTTCATTCTCCAGTCCAGGCCATACAAAACAAGAACCATTCAACAACTTGATGTACTTCTCAAGGTGCTTCCCACTCTCAATACCCCTTCTTTGCATTTCAAGAAAAGAAACATAAATAGGAATGAGCACCTCAGCTATGGAAATCCTCAGTTCATCGCGGAGTTGAGAATTGGGTATGACCCAAGCGGTCTGAGTCGTAAGAACCTTGGTGAACTTGCCATTGAAGGCCTTCAACTTTAGCCTAGGATCACATCTAAACACATCGGAAAGAATACCATTATTGTCATATGTCATGCAATCCATCACCCTGCCCCAAGTTGTCTTTCAGTAGTTCTTTGCTGCCAAACGGTACTCCTTAGTTAACTTGTTCAGATTTTCATTCCCAAAAATCTCCGCCGGGGTTGAAGACCCTTCGATCTTTCCAACAATATAATGAACATTATTCCTCATAAACAAATGAGACAAAGGAGCATCATTGTACTGCTTACATTTACTCTCCAGATTCAACTTCAAATTCGCAACTATCCAGAAACGGCCTTCTCAAATAGGATAACAAATCAATGGCCTGTTTCCTGATAAACCCGCCGGGTTCCGATCCGAAATGGGCCTCAATATTGGGCAATAAATCCGACAAAACTAGGTGAAGATCCAAAATCCTAAACAATTTCTCCGGTGATTTCCTTCCGCTGCTAATCGCTCGTGCGAAATTCAATAACTGAACGGTGGAATCTCTAATTGTCTCCACAAAACAAGCATCATCATCAACGTTATTACCCAAATCCATGAAAATCTACTGGCACAATCTCCTGTCGTCGGCGAAAAGCACACAGACTGTGTGTCTCGCTGCGTGAATCCAGCAGCGGATCTTCCCCTCCTAAACTTCCCACTCGAGCCTCTGTACACTTGTGTCTCTCATTTTCTCAATCCCGAGCTTGTTGAGCCTCTCGTCCAGGACGGTCCTCCGCACCGTCATGTACGCCTCCACGCACTCTCGCGAGTATCTAGTAGCCGTTATCCACCCGGTGATCCACCGGAGATCGTAGATTTCTTTGACTGGAGTGAGAGTGAGATTAACTTTTACACCGTCATGCGAATACGAGTTGAGCACGTGCTACCATGGTTCGTCGGAACGCCGTTATAACGGTAGGAATAGAACTAGAATGCCTGCCTGTGTTCCAGTGTTTGTCGCGGGCGGAGGTGTCGCGGCGTTATAACACTCATTTCGCTGTTCTTTTTGCTTCATCGTGGCAATGGAACACACGGAATAGAACATTGATACCAACCCAGAAATAGAGCATTTTGACCAAAATGGAAATGAAAAAAGCGAAATTAGGATAGAGAAACGAGATGAAGTTGAGAACTAATCATCGTCGCCAAAGAGCATTTTGGAGGAGTCGACATCAGGGTCAGATTTGAATGATGGTAGACTTTGAGCTGAATAACCTCATAACTCTGTAAGACCAAGCGAAGTGCAGAGAAAAAGAAAAGGATAGTTTTTTATTTTTATTAATTAATGAATTTTGTAACTAATTTTTTTTTTTGTTTTAATCATTCGATTCCAACTCATTGGCCAACTAATCCGGATCGGGTACTGTAGAGGCCCGTTCTGAGGACGACCCTCCCAACCCAGTTGCTCCATTCACAACACCAAAATTCAAACTCGAGACGTTACTTAAGGGATCTAACGCCTCATCCTGCTAGACCATCTGGTAGTTGGTTTTTGTAACTAATTAGTTTTCATAATTTTTAGTGCAATTTGGTTTATTTAGATATTTTTAATTATATAATACATTTCTATTTTCATCAATTAGTAAATTTTGTTACTAATTAGTTTTCATATTTTTTAGGTACTAATTTGGGTCATTTTAATATTGTTAATTATATATATATATAATTATTCACATATATATATATATATATTGTTTATTATATATATATATACACATACATATATATAATTTAAATTAAAATGATAAGATTTATTCAAAGGTATCATCATATTAATAATTGCCTACTTAAGATATAATTTCTATATTTAAATTTCAAAATGTATGGAACGGCCGCGACCGTTCCGCGACGGTATAACGAAGTTGGAACGGTAGCCTTTTGTTTCATTCCTCACAACAATTACGGCTACCATACATGCTACCGAGTGAGGTTGACTCAGTTTTGATGAGGAAGGCGTGGGAGATAAGGATATGGCAAAACTCGCTCGCGAACTCTACCATGGCTATTAGAAATAATTAGAGATAATTACTTTGTTTTCTTTGTTGTTCTAGTCAATAGGAGTTTGCTACTTAGTGGCTTAGTGGTTTTAGTTTTACCTAGTCTACAGGGAGTAGTTGCAGCACTTCCTACATTCTAGAGTTAGTAGGTGTAGTTCCTAATTTTAAGTTAGTAGTTCCTCATTTTAAGGTTTTATTTGTTGGTCTTAAGCCTATAAATAGATTATTTTCTTGTAAAGTCGTGCACATTTTTTAGAAGTAATAAAAGCTCAATTCTCTATTTATTTTTGCTTTACTTCTCCGAGTAAACAATGGTATCAGAGTTCGTTAGAAGAGTGCTCTAGAATTACCTTAATTTACATTTTCTTGCAGTAGCAAAACAATGGCAAGTGAGAATTTTATTCAACCAGCAATCCCTCGCTTTGATGGTCATTATGATCATTGTAGCATGTTGATGGAAAACTTCTTGAAGTCCAACGAGTACTGGCAAGTTGTTAAATCTGGAGTAGCAGAGCCCGTAGATGGTGTAACACTAACAAGCACAAAAAGTGGAGGTAGAAGCATTAAAGCTAAAATACCTTAAGGCCAAGAACTATCTCTTTCAAGCTATTGATCGAGCAACCTTGGAGACAATTCTTAGCAAAGATACCTCCAAGCAAATATGGGACTCCATGAAGAAAAGGTATCAAGAGAATGCAAAAGAAAAACGGGTACAACTTCAAGCTCTGAGAACTGAGTTTGAGACTTTACGCATGAAGTCAGGTGAGTCGGTTACAGAGTTTTTTGCAAGAACTATGACCATCGCTAACAAGATGAGAATCCATGGAGAAAAAATGGAGGACGTCACTATTATTGAGAAGATTCTTAGATCAATGACTTCGAAATTTAATTTTGTTGTATGTTCTATAGAGGAATCAAAAGATATTGACACACTTTCAATTGATGAGTTGCAAAGCTCTTTGTTGATTCATGAACAAAAAATTAACCAGCAGGAGAAAGAGGAGCAAGCATTGAAAGCCTCAATAGAAAATCAGTCAACACTAAAAGGAAATAAAGGAGGAGGCAGAGATAGAGGTAAAGCCAGAGGAAATGGTGATTGTGGTAACCAGTCACATCATCACCACTACCAATAAAATCAAGAAAGAGGAAGAGGACGAGAAGGCCATCTCAATATATCTTAAGACCAAAGTTCTATTTCTAATGTTCTATTTGTTCCAGAATTAAAAATTAATTTGCTTAGTGTGGGCGAGCTGCAAGAGAAGGGTTATGAGATTTCTATCAAAAATGGAGTATGCCGAATTCAATATGCAAAGTTGCAGCTAATCGCTGAAGTTAATATGACTACAAATCGTATGTTCCCTCTTTATCTCCAAAAAACTACTCATACATGCTTCTCAACGAAACTCAAAGGTATGGTATGGCTATAGCATTTTCGGTATGGTCACCTGAATTTTAGTGGATTAAAGACTCTGCAGCAAAAAAATATGGTGATTGGCCTTTCTCTAGTTACTTCTCCATCTCAAATTTGTGAAGAATGTGTTGTTAGCAAACAATATTGAAATCAATTCCCACAAGGAAAATCTTGGAGAGCAAATAAGGCTTTGGAGTTGGTTCACTCTGACATCTGTGGGCCAGTAAATCCATCTTCTAATAGAGGTAAAAGATACATAATAATCTTCATTGATGACTTTAGTCGAAAAACATGGGTATATTTCTTGCAGGAAAAATCTGAAACTTTTGAAACTTTCAAAAGCTACAAATTACTGGTTGAAAAGGAGATGGGCAGTCCAATCAAAGTTCTTCACACAGATCGTGGTAGGGAATATAATTCAAGCGAGTTTTCAAAATTTTGTGAGAATCATTGGATCAAGAAGCAACTTACAGCAGCCTACACGCCTCAGCAAAATGGAGTGTGTGAACGAAAAAATCGCACAATCTTGAATATGGTGCGAAACCTTTTGATAAGGAGTGGCATTCCAAAAACTTTTTGGCCTGAAGCTGTGAATTGAAGCATTCATATTTTGAATAGAAGTCCTACACTTTCTGTTCAAAATATGACACCTCAGAAAGCATGGAGTGGAAGAAAACCAAGTGTAGATCATTTCAGAATTTTTGGGTGTGTTGTCTATGCTCATATTCCAGATCAAAAGCGAACAAAGTTAGATGATAAAGGAGAAAAATGCATCTTTCTTGGTGTTAGTGTTCATTCAAAAGCCTATAAGCTATATAATCCTAATACCAAGAAAATTATTATCAGTCGAGATGTTGTTTTTGATGAAGATCAATTTTGGAAGAGGAAATACGATGCTGTTGGACAACAAATTCCTATTGATTTTGATGGAGATTATGAAGATAAAAAAACAACAACCAATTGAAAATGAACAACCAATTCCAGCAACCAGACAAGAAGAGAAGCGACCTCAACGTGATAGAAGAAGACCAACATGGATGACTGATTATGAGGTAACTGGAAGTGACCAATCGGAGGATCCACTTATGCATTTTTGCTTTATTTTCAGATTGTGATCCTACTACTTTTGAAGTTGCTGTCAAAGAAGCAACATGGAGGAAGGCAATGAACGAGGAAATTTCAGTAATTGAAAGAAATAACACATGGGAATTGACTAATCTTCCAAAAGGGCATATAGCAATTGGTGTTATGTGGGTGTACAAGACAAAATTAAAGGAGAATGGAGAGGTTGACAAATATAAGGCACACTTAGTAGCGAAAGGCTATAAGCAAGAGTTTGGGGTAGATTATAGAGAAGTATTTGCTCATGTTGCAAGACTAGATACAATCAGATTGGTGATTGCATTAGCAGCACAAAATTCATGGCCAATCTTCCAACTAGATGTGAAATCTGCATTCTTGCATGGTGATCTTCAAGAACAAGTATTTTTTTCTCAACCTCTTGGTTATGTGAAGCTTGGAAGTGATAATATGGTGTATAAACTCAAAAAGACATTATATGGGCTAAAACAAGCTCCACGTGCTTGGTATAGTCGTATAGAAGCCTATTTTTTGAAGGAAGATTTTCAAAAATATCCATATGAACACACTTTATTTATTAAGAGTGGGAAAGATGAAAAGATGCTCATTGTGTGTTTATATGTTGATGATTTAATTTACACTAGAAATGATACTGTTATGTTTGAGAATTTTAAGCAATCCATGATGCGTGGATTTGACATGTCTGATCTTGGGAGGATGCATTATTTTCTTGGCATTGAAGTGGTACAATCTACAATTGGAATTTTTATTTCTCAAAAGAAGTATGCTCAGGATATTTTAGATAGATTTCAAATGCAAAATTGTAATTCATTTAGCACACCAATTGAGGTTGGCTTGAAGCTTGTTAAGGATCCTGAAGGAAAAATGGTTGATAGTACTCTGTACAAACAAATTGTGGGAAGCTTGATGTATTTGACAGCCACAAGGCCTGACATTATGCATGCAGTAAGTCTAATCAGTAGGTTCATGGAAAGACCAAAGGATAGGCATCTCCTTGTTGCAAAAAGAATTTTTCGCTACTTGCAAGGGCTTGTGAATTATGGTTTATTTTACAAGAGAGGTGAAAAATCAAATTTGGTTGGCTTTACAGATAGCGATTACGCTAGAGATTTGGATGATAGGAAGAGCACATCTGGGTACATTTTCATGTTTGGTTCAAGGGCTATTTCATGGTATTCACAAAAACAAGCAATTGTTACTTTATCAACAACAGAAGCAAAGTTCTTAGCTGCAACAGCCTGTGCATGCCAAGCAATTTGGTTAAAGAAAGTCCTTGAAAAATTGCATTTCAAGCAAAAGGAAGCTACTGCAATTTATTGTGATAATACTTCTGCCATCAACTCTCTAAAAATCATGTTCTACATGAAAAGAGCAAGCACATAGATGTGAAGTTTCATTTTTTGAGGAACCTCACCAAGGATGCAATAATTGATCTTTTCTACTGCAAAAGTGAGGATCAGATTGCAGACATAATGATCAAGCCATTGAAATTGCCTACATTCCAGAAACTAAGAAATTTGCTTGGTGTATGTGCACTTGATAGCTAAATTAAATTGAATGTTTGAAAGCTTTCAGTCTAAGAGGGGGATTATTAGAAATAATTAAAGATAATTACTTTGTTTTTTTTTTTGTTGTTCTAGTCAATAGGAATTTGGTACTTAGTGGCTTAGTAGTTTTAATTTTACCTAGTCCATAGAGAGTAGTTGCAGCACTTCCTACAATCTAGAGTGAGATGGTATAGTTCCTAATTTTAAATTAATAATTCTTATTTTAAGGTTTTATTTGTTCATCTTAAGCCTATAAATAAAGTTTTTTCTTGTAAAGTCATACACACTTTTAAGAAGTAATAAAAACTCAGTTCTCTATTTTTATTTTTTTTTGCGGTACTTCTCCGAGTCAACAATGGCTGCCGACAACGTGGTGGTGGCGGAGTCCATGGGTTTCTCTAGTTCGCCAGCGATGGCCCCCCGATAGAAAGAGAAAATGTGGTGAGAGAGAGAGGGAGAGATTAATTTCTTCGCCGGTCTTTTGGTTGGAGAGAAGGCAATGTGAAAAGAACACGATGACACGGTAATCTTTTTGAATGAAATTGAGGGGAGTCACATTCCCGCGTGACTGTGACTGTGAGTCTGTGACTATGTGTGTGGAGGCATTTAATTTTATTTTGATGAGTCAACTCATAAGTTGATTTGATTTTTCGTCATATTGGTGCATTTAATTTAGTCCGAATTTTCTATTCTACGATCATGTTAAATTTTTTCCATAATCGAAAAACATATTGCCGTGACGAAGCTGAGGTGGCTAGCGCTGGCACCCGCATTTTTTTGTTTTTCAAAAATTCAATTCCTAGTATATATTTATTAGAATTTTAAAATTTTACCCATTTTAAAATAAAATTTTAACTTTTTATATAAATTATATAATAAAATTTTTAATTTTCTCTATTTTATTTTTATCCAATCTCATTTATTATAATTAATTCTCTCTCTTTCTCTTTTTTTCACTTCAAATTAAAATATACAAAATTCTATTAAAATTTACTGCTCTTTTTTATTTCAATTAAAATATCAAAAATCTTATTAGAATTTTTTTTCTCTCATAAGTCCTACAGTATTCAATTTTTTATTCAAAAATAATGTACAAGAATGTATTGTGTATTAATTTTAAAATTTATACAATTATTTGTTTCTTTTTTTATAATTGATTTTTGTGTAGAGATATGAATTTTTTATATATTGTTTTGATTGTAATATTTTTTTATTATATTATAGCAATTCTAATTGGTTGCATACGCATAAATATGATAACTATTGTTATTTTATATGTTAATATTATATATAACTCTTATATTTATATATTTGAAAAATTAATAAACTTAAAAAAAATTCGTTCTTCCTCAATCAAATTTTTGATTCGGTCCCTATATATTGTGCATTGATAAATATAACATAATTATCTAATAAAATATGTTTCAAGTTATGCATTTGCTGACGCTTGAGATATGAAAATCTAGGTATCGACTCAAAACATAGGAAAGTCTTGAGAATTGCTCCGACTCCATAACCGCCAATGTGACCTCAACGAGGGTGTTGCCTTTGAGGAGATAAGGCCTGAACTACGGGCCTGCTCGATGCGGTCCTTTATCTAGCTGACACGCTTGACGGATCTTAAATGCCTCTGTATTGAGATCATACCACTTCGTACGGAGAGCGATTCCACTACATTGATATTTAGATAAATACATCATAATGGAATGCTACTACAATCTTAATTAGGTGTACACATTATCCACACCTACAAATAGCCAAGCATTTATTGATCTCACGATTGAGATATTGATTAATCTAATTCTATACTTAACTATTGTCTCTAAATTATTAATTCAAATTAAATCCTAGCTTGATTGTTGGAAGACTTTGTCAGACATAATTTCAATGAATTTATGGGCGCTCATCTCTTGACAAATTAAGAACTTGTAAAACTTAACAATTGGAACTAGATCAACTTTATTCGAGAACGATGTGACATTAACGAAATTTCAACGTCGTCACATGAATATATCATAATTATATAATATACCAAAACATGCATAATTGGAATTGGTGGATGATGATGATGATGAACTATGCTTCGAGAAAGTGTGAAATTATGATATTTTTTTTTCGTATTATGTTGTTCTTTAGATCTCAAAATCTACTCTACTTTGGATAATTTTTGTGTCTACTGATTGTTGACTTGCCCATACACTAATATGAGTGGAGAAGTTTCAATAGAGAGTCCCTAATCGTGTGTGTGTGTGTGTGTGTTTTTATGAATAGAAGAGTTTAGCATCTATTAAACTGCCAATCGCATGTATCTAATATCAATCCGGATCCTTTAGTACAAAATGGTGCTAGATCTTCTTATCCACGTACCAATACATGCTATGTGTATTGATGAGCGGTTAAAATAAAGAAAGAGACAAACTTATTTTATGGGAGAATTTTTGAAAATTCTCTTTCCTTATTTTAACCTTTCACTAATACACATGATGTGTAATAGTGAGTGGAGGAGAAGATATAACATCGTTTTGTAGCAGAGGATCCAAATTGTAAATGTCTGCAAATGTTATTGCAGATGCAGCACTTCCCGGCTGGAGAGTCGTTTTGCTTCTACGCCACTTTCTCCCCAAATTCATAATATTAGGAAAAAAAACTATATGCTTAGTTTTCACTTTAGATGTGTTTTAAGTATGATCTTCGGCTCGTCGATGCGATAAATGTGATGGAGATGATTTGAAAAATTGGGATTAGATCATGGATTAGAGAAGTGTTGAAATCTAGGAAGCACGGACACGGCAAAAAATACTTCGGTGCAGTGTCGGACACGTGTCGGACACGGACACGGTTCCGACACGGTCCCGACACGTGTCCGACACGGCAAAAACCGTGTCCGAAAATTAAAAAAAAAAATAAATTTCTGACACCGTGTCGGACACGGCTGGAGGGCGTCGGACACGACTGGAAGGCGTGGCCACCATGGAAAGAATCCCAAAAGACACGCCCAAAAGCACCGACGCGTAGAACACCGGCCACCCAGATGAAGAAGACGAGGCCGACGACTCGAATTCGTACCAAGAAAGGACGGATTTGAGGAGATTCCATGAAAGGGAAAGCAAGATTGTGTAAACGGACACAAATAAGCAGACCCATGTTCTTCTTTTGCTCATGAGTTTGAGAAGGAATATAGAGGGGTTTGAATTTTGTGGAGGGGGCGAGGGTCGTAAGGTCGAAGAAGAGGACCATTCTTCTGCTGCCGTTCTCTGCCATGAATGAATCTAGGATTTGGGGTTCTGAGTTTTATTTTTCTTGTGATCAATTTTGATGGCTTGGCTTTGATTTTACTTTTGGAGGAGGGCTTCGCAGTTCGTGCCTTGTTTGTTTCTTTTCTTTTTCAACTTTTTTGAGTTTTTTGATGCTTCTTTTTGTGGCCGAGTGGGCAGTGGGCAGGGCACTCTTTGTTTGGTGAACAGTGAGTAAGTAATTTTTTAATAATGAGTGGACTGAAAATAATAAATAATTTTTTTAATTGTATTTTATAATTTGTCTTAATTCTTTTATTTGTTTATATTTAGATATTTGAATGATGATGAATTTTTTATTTTAATCATGTATTTGATTTTAAAAGATACTTGTTATAACGATGAATATTACTATTTCTCTATTACATTCTTTAATTTAATAAATTATAAATATATAACATAATATAATATATTTTTTAATAGCCGTGTCAGAGCCGTGTCGTGTCCTAAAATTTTGAGATTTTCCGTGTCGCCGTGTCCGTGTCGTGTCGTGTCCGTGTCCCCGTGTCCGTGTCCGTGCATCATAGGTTGAAATCTAACTTGTTCCATGGTATTTTGTTTTTTGGAAGGATGTCAGATTTTAGCTGATTGTATAGATAAGCAGTATGAGCCAGGGGTGTGGCTTTTGCCCAATCCATTACTTGAAGTTAACATCTCAAGTTTCTTGTTCTTTGTAAACCAACATATCCAAGACGTTATAGTGTTCTTATTTTTTGAAGTGGATCTGTTATGATGAGCTAATTACATCAACAGCCTATTACAATAATGATACCATATTTCAAATACAAAGCAAATTATTACAATTAATCATCGCATAACAACAAATGTACATTACTATATGGTAGGAAGAAATTGGTTGGTATCAAATTAGAATAATGTCTGCATTCACAACAAATCAAACCCACAATCTTGACGTTTACTACTCAGCCAACGCCTCATTGGCAAGACTTTATAGTTTTAAGAGCCTTAATTTTGCCGTTTGATCTTAATGACAACGTGCATAAACATCCCATTAATTCGTACAAAACGTGAACTTACTAATTCACAAGTAGCCATGCATATTGGGGTTACAATTAAGTAAAGATTAATTACTCGAAAATGGATTAGATGCCAACACTGCCACAATATATATATATATATATATATATATATATGTACACACAGTAAACGAAAACATTAGTATCATAGAAATATAAAGGGTAAATTACACCAACCAAACCCCTCCCCTCATGTATGAAAAATTACATCTACCTCCCATGAGGTCTGATTCCTATTTCAAACCCAAACTAGAATACACACACACACACACACACACACACATATGTAACAAAACTGCAAAACAAAAAGCGTTTAATGACCCCACAATAAATTATCCACGACGGCTTTCTTAACATCCTCAACTGAGTACTGGATATAATTCTCAGGGTGCTTCTCACTCTCAACATGCCTTCTATATTTTCCAAGAAACGAAGTGTAAACAAGGACAAGCATCTCTACTATCGAATGCCTCAGTTCATTGCGGAGTTTATAGTCAGCTACTGCCTACTTGGCCTGAGTTCTAAGTGTCACCATAAACTTGCCATTGAAGACTTTCAATCTCTGAGTCGTGCCACATTTGAAAACACCGGAAAGAACACCATTGTCGACACTCGCCAAGCAATCCAACACCCCGTCCTAGGTTGTCTTGAGGTAATTAGTCTTAGCTAGACGATACTTGCCCGATAACTTGTTCAGATAATCAATTCCATAAATCTCTGTCAAGATCGAATGCCCTTTGATCATTTGAACCACATAATGAACATTGTTCATCATGAACCAATGAGCCAACAAAGCATCACCGTACTGCTTGCATTTGCCCTCCAGATTGAACTTCAGAATCACGATTATCAAGAATAGATAGAGCACAAACGAGGAATTCTCCCGCTCCTGCAACAAACAAACATCGAAATCCAAATTGCTGGAATCTGTTGAGGGATCAGACACAATTAGTTCCTCCAATTTCTCCTTGTGATTCCCCATCAAATAAAGATAACTCATCATGCTGATACAGGATATTTTACACATGTCCAAATGGGTCATCCTCTGACTACCACGTATCCACCACGTGTCAGCCAAGTCCACACAAAACAAGGCCTTCCCCAAACACAATTATCCTCCTTGATTGTAGACCTCAAGAAGAGCATTCTCCTCGATGAGGCGCCTCTCTTCAACGGTGTTGTGGAAACTACTCGTTTGGCGGCTCATATTGGCACATCGAGTAGGAGTACAGCTCCATATATTGCTATCCCTAACACCAACCACTAACTCTGACAGTGGACATACCTACCTTACAACCACCAGGTATGGACATGATGTTCTATGTTAACTTGGGCTAAGTTGTATTAGGAATCCTTAGGCCTATCAACTCAGTTCTAAACCCAAGGAGTTGACTGAGATCTCAGCTTATTATAAATACTTTTGGAAAAATCTCCGAGAAACTAACACAGATTTTATACCGAAACTCTGCTTAATTTTCTGTAAAATTCCTTATTGATAGTTTCGCATAAGCCCCAGGATGCTAACGCAGCGGAAATATAAAAATTTAACACAACAATTATGTAAAAATGCATCTCGTTGCTATTGCGACGCGGATTTTACGCAAACAACAAAGATGTTTAATAAAAAACAAACGAAACTATGCATTTAAGCCATCTGTTTGATGTAGGGAATTGTCGTATTCAAATGATAGTCATCCTTAAATTCCTGCTCGATCAATCGAACCACATCGTATGAATTCACGCGTATAGGAGCCCAACCGTTCTCCTTTTAAAAATAGTCCACACGAACGAATCTCCTCAGGTTCTCAATTCTATGTTGGACTTGAACCAAGAACTATAATGGCGTATATGAAACTACATCTATTCTAACTTTTAGAATAATTCCTAAATCCTTTAGGAATAATTGAGAAGGGTGGATATATTTCGAATTGTATCTTAAATTATGATGATCGATTCATCAAGAATTAAGAACTTATAAATAAATATTTATATACACTACTAATGAAAAGAGAGAAGAATTTAGAAAACTCTCTTTTCTAATGTGTATCATCACATTTCGTCATTTTCTCTTTGTGCATCCAATATTTATATCCATATATATCATATGTATGTTTATCTATATCATTACATATATACTGGTATTATTATATTATATATATATGTTGTTATATATCACCTACGTTATATATATATATATATCCATATATATATAATATACCTTATATATATGTATAGATTTTCTTTTGAGATATATCATATATATATATATATATATATCCTTACATATATTTATATATCAAGAATTCTTCTAATCTATTTCAAACTCATTGAAAATAGACCCCCACTTGATTTCTAATTTAATAATAATAAGAATCTCTATTCTTACGTTAATCACAAATCCACTAAATCTCTATTTAATTGATTTAATCAATTAATTATTAATTAATTGATTCTTCCATCAATTTCACTAAATTGATTTTATCCACCAAATCAATTAATGGGCTTAAACCTTAAGATCCAATTAACCATTTAACTTTATTCAATTAAATTAACTATTTAATTTAGTTAAACCCATCAATTAACTTAATATATTCTATTGATTAATTAATATCTAATTAATTAATTAATTGGGCTCTCAAGTCCAATTAAATTAACTCTTTAATTTAATTTAATTAAATCAACTTATTGATTCAATTAAATCCATCAATTAATTAATTAACTTAATCAATCGAATATATTGCATCGCATTGATTAAATCAACATTTTGATTTAATCCAATTAAATATTTCATATACGTTTAGGAGTTTAACCATTTATTTGTGTGCGACCTCTTAGGTTCACCAATCGATTAGAAATGGATTCTCAACTCATTGCGATATTTTAGATGATAAATTCATCAATCGATTAACTAAACTCATTTAATTAATTACTTATGAATTAGAACTCATTTTAATTCATAGTACCCATCTATCACGGTCGATGTCCAACAACAAGCCCACGACGCCTAGTTAATAGGTGAAGTGTAATGTGTGAACCTGTTTGCTTATGATTACCATGTAAATACATTCCTTCCATTATCTAATCTCCCAATTGAGGTACATGATATGGGATTTATCAGAAAACCTTTTAGCCTCAATTTTATGGTTCTTATTTATAATTAGTCTTTTCGACAATCGATCTAGAAAATTCATTTTTAATCATTGTCTCTATCGCGGCCACGGATTTCCGTAGACTAGTTAAAATAGAACACATAAGAGATTCACTCACTCTGCAAGGTGGGCAAATGGATTCTTTATCGACTCTCACAAACCTTCATAAATGAGATATATATACCCAACATAGGCGCCATAAGACCCGCAACGGGATCGGTGCCTATATCAAAGTATAAATTCACATGTACAAGATTACTATGAAACCTCAAGTCTAAAGACAAATTAATGCACACCATAAACTGAGAAACAATCTTAAATTTGATGTGCAACTAGCGCTCCCATTTAGGTGTTTCTCGGTGGGATCCTCAGTGAACTCATTCTCTAATGAGCACCTACTTATGCATATGAATGTCTCCATATTCGATGTCTATGAAACAAGACATCCTCCCATTTGAGAGATGTCATAAGTACAAGTTTTAATCCGAGTCATGTTAATGCCCCTAATATTTGTTAGACTCTTCGACTTGGAGTGATTTAGATCACGTCTTAGAGACTTATTTCAAGACCTCCATCTCTATGCGAGGCCAAGTCGCATAGCCTTATGTGATCTAGGAGCTTCAACCATAGATGTATGACTTACACATTATGATGAAAGTGACCAAAAAGTATAAACTTTTATTTATATTATTAATCCAAAAAACTGTTTGTTACAAAGAGTATTTAAAAGCGTCGACAATCTTATTGTCTTGCTAGGCACCACTCCAACACTTATATTTTCTTATATTACGCTGACTTATGCATCGGAGGGTCTTCAGCAGAGACGCTTCCAACTAGACTCACGTGTTTTTTATCCTAGCAAAATAAGGGTCCACCAGCATTCGTCGGACGGAAACTTCCATGTCAGATCTAGGAGAAGCTCCAAATTTTGACCACATCACACATATTTTGTCAGCGTATGAATAGACCCTCCTGAAATCGGAACGTTGATGGCCTCACCCAACACAACCTTCTCCTTCTCAAACTCCGATAATATAGTTCGAGCAGCCTCAGATAAGTTGGATAACAAATCCATAGCCTATTTCCTGATGAATTCGTCGGATCTCAATCCGATAATGAATTGTATATCAAGCAATGAATCGGACAAAACTTAGTGAAGATCCAAAATCCTAAATAGTATCTCCAGTGATCTCCTCCCCGCGCTAATCGCATCCACGAAACTCAAATTGAGTGGCCAGATCTCCAATCGTCTCCATGAAACAAGCATCGTCCATTTTAGTCCCCAAATCCTTGAATATCAACTCGGACACCGTCCTCCCGTCGATGATCAACACGCGGACGGCAATCTTCACAACGCTAATCCAGCGCTGGATCTTCGTCTCTTGGACCGATCACTCGAACCTCCACACATTCTTTGTGCTCAGTTTCGCGACCCTGAGCTTGTTGAAGCTCTCGTCGACGGTCCTCCGCACCCTCGCGTACGCCTCGACGCACTCACGCAAGTATCCGACGGCGATCATCCGCCAGATATCGCCAATTGCTTTAGGCGGGATGTGATTTAGCTCCAAGTATTTGTTCAGTTGCTGCTGAGAGAAGGAGCTGGAGTCCGAGCGGTGTACACGCTGGTGCTGTGTGACAGGGAAGGTGTGCAAGAGGAGGATATTGCGGAACTCGCTCTCAAGCTTGGCAATGCGGCGGAGCCCATGGATTTCAAAATTTCGACAGCGGCGTCTGGTGAATGCTTGATTTCTCTGGCGGACGGATAATTTATTTGTTGTTTGGGTTTGAACGAATTAAGGGCGTTGGCGATATTAGTGAAGGAATTTGGAAAAAAGTTCCCGCGTTACCATGTTTGGGAGTCACTTTATCTATTTATTTACTTATTTTTTGGGTAAGTTTGAGTTGCTTTATTTTTGTTTCAACTAGATGGGTGAGAAGCTAATCGTAAGAAGAGGCATTCAAGGGAGAAAACCACAATCTTGAACTTAGTATACATTAGTTTAATGGATATGTACTTCCTTTTTAGACGTGAGGAGGTTATTATCAAAATTCGAATTCTTGTGTGTGTGTTTATGCGTGCGCGTAATTTTCAAAAATAATAATAATAAATAATAATAAATTTTATATTATTTCTTCCATCGCATAATAATTTTCACTTTAAGTTTATGCACAAAAATTAAGAAAATAGATTAAAAACATTAAATATAAATTATTTTAATTAAAATACCCTTTTAATAAATTAAGCTATTAATTTTCTCACATCAGTTATTAATCTCTTTTCTAAGGATATATTAAAAAAAATTAATAAATTCTTTCTTGATATGTGAAAACGATATATATTATAGAACAAAAAAAAATCTTAAAATAATAACTATTATCGGACAAATAGAGTATATAGCAAGGCATTTTTATCTTCATAATCTTAATAAGCGCGAGTAACGACGTATGTATTATAAAATAAATAAAAATGTAACACGTTTGTAAAATAGAAAATTGGGACTAAGTCCATGCACCAATAAGACGAAAAATCAAATCATCAGTTTGACTCGTCAAAATAAAATTATGCCTCCGCAGTCCACACACACCGTCACACTCACGCTGGAATGTCACTCCCTCTCAATTTCATTCGCAAATATTATTGTGTCGTCGTCGTTCAGTTGGCATTGCCGTTTTTCCAGTCAAAACAGAAGCAAAGAAATTAGTCTCTCTCTCTCTCTCCCTCTCCACATTTTCTCTCTCTATCGGTCGGCCGTCGCTGGCGAACTCTAGAAACCCATGGACTCCGCCACCACCACGTCGCCGGCAGCGATGGCTGAGCTCGCGAGCGAGTTCCGCCATATCCTCATCTCCCTCGCGTTCCCCGTCAAAACAGAGTCAACCTCACTCGGCAGCATGTACACGGACTCAGAGTTCAGCTCGTACTCGCAGGACGGAGTCAGAGTTAATCTCACTCTCACTCCGGTCGAAGCCATCGACGATCTCCGGCGGATCGCAGGCTTGATGATGGCCTCCGGAGACTCGTGGGAGTGTGTGGAGGCGTACGCGACGGCTCGGAGGACCGTCCTGGAAGAGAGGCTCGACAAGCTCGGAATCGAGAAAATGAGCGCGAAGAGTATACAGAGGCTCGAGTGGCCGGCTCAGGAGGCGAAGATCCACCGCTGGATTCACGCAGCGAGAATCGCCGTCCGCGTGCTGTTCGCCGACGAGAAGAGATTGTGCCGGCAGATATTCGAGGATTTGGGGAATAACGTCGATGTTGATGATGATGCTTGTTTCGTGGAGACGATTAGAGACTCCACCATTCGGTTGTTGAATTTCGCGGGGGCGATTAGCAGCGGAAGGAAATCGCCGGAGAAATTGTTTAGGATTTTGGATCTTCACCAGGTTTTGTCTGATTTATTGCCGGATATCGAGGCCAATTTCGGATCGGAATCTGGTGGATTTATTAGGAACAAGGCTGTGGATTTGTTATCCTGTTTATCTGATGCTGTGAGAGGAACATTATCAGAGTTTGAGAAGGCCGTTTCTGGAGAGCCGACAAAAGTTCCGATATCGGGAGGGACTGTTCATCCCTTGACAAGATATGTGATGAATTACATTCGCACGATGGCAGAGGATTACAAACAGGATTTGGAGGGATTGATTCTGTCTAAGCCGTCGACACATGATTTGGATTTTACGGAATTGGAGTGTCATGCAGCATCGTCGTTGGAGCTTCATTTCTTGTGG